>CAUYQG010235452.1:0-18502 GCA_963574415.1 Tarsius wallacei | reverse complement strand
CTGAGCTGGTTTGGGGCCACTTTTCCTCCATCAGAGAAAAGTGTCCCATCTGGCCCCAGCTTTTCTTTATGTCTTTGTGTCTGTGTGTTTCGTACTCTCTCGCTGCTCTCTCAGGACCCTCAAGGCAGCCGCGTGGGCAGCATCATCTGGCACCCGAACAGGGACCTGAGCACAAGAAAACTCCCAATCTCAGGCGAAGAGATATTCCGAGAGAGGTGCACCTAAAAATAAGAGAAAGTAAGGAGTGGATGTAGTTTTAGCTGGGTGTAAAACATGGGTAATCGTGGCTCCCAAGAGAGTACGAAACACACAGACACAAAGACATAAAGAAAAGCTGGGGCCAGATGGGACACTTTTCTCTGATGGAGGAAAAGTGGCCCCAAACCAGCTCAGCACGTTTATTTTATAATCAAGCACAAAGGAAGTTGGAAGCGATTCAAGGTCTGTGAGGGAGCTATAGTGGAATTTTGTTGTTACCTAAATGATAAGCTGTCCCACAGTTATCTTGTTGTAGCTAAGACTTTATCTGAACTATGTGCACCCAGATGTGTGGGCAACTGAGACACCATTCTGAGTAGCAGGTTGCATCCCTTGCTGTTTGGCTAGGATGCAGAGCAACCAAGTGAGACCTCACCTACACATGGAGTCTTGCCTTGCTCAAGGCCTGCTATAGTGACAGTGCTCGTCCGCTCCCCACATCTCTCCAGAGGTGTGAGCTCTGAGACACCATTTCGTGTAGCAGGCTGCATCCCTTGCTCTTTGCCTAGGATGCAGAGCAACCCAGTGAGACCTTGCCTATGCTTGGGGCCTTGTCTTGATCAAGGCCTGCTGTTCAGATAGTGCTCATTGGCTCCTCACATCTCGTCTGCTCCCCACAGTATTTACTGTTGTGAATAGTGTGGCAATAAGCATGCATGTTTAGGTGTCTTTTTGGTGGGAGTGATTTTTGTTACTCCAGATATATTCCTAGAAGAGAGATTTCTGGATTGTTTGGGAGGTCAATTTTTAGTTCTTTGAGAAATTGCCACACTGTTTTCCATAGAGGTTCAATTAGCTTACATTCACACCAACAGTGTAGAAGCATACCCTTTTCTCTGTAGCCACACCAGCAACTGTTGTTTTTTGACTTACAAGTGAAAGCCAACCTTACTGGAGTTAGGTGGTATCTCATTGTAGTTTTGATTTGCATTTCTCTGATAATCAGTGAGGCTGAGCATTTTTCGTGTGTTCGTTGTCATCTTTTGAGGAGTATCTATTCATGTTTTTTGCCCACTTTTTTAATTTAAAAAATGTGGGGTACATTTCAGGTTTAGGTATACAAATGGTCATTATGCAGGTACTCCTGTCGATGAGGTGTGCCCCCCCTTCCCTGGCAGTTTCCCACTACTGCCACTCCCTTTCTTATCGTATTATGATAATGGTTCAAGTTCCGCTTTTGAGTGAGAACATGTGATACTCAATTCTTTGTTTCTGTGATAGACCACTGAGTAGTATAGATTCTAAGTCCATCCAAGTTGTTACAAAGTTCATAATTTTGTCCTTCTTTATGGCTGCATAATATTCCATTGTGCTTTGCCCACTTTTAAATGGGGTTGGTTGTTTGTTTCGTTTCACTTCATTTGAGTTCCTTTTAGCTCCTGGATGTCAGATGCATACATTAAAAATATTTTTTTCTGTTCTATGGATTGTCTCATTACTCTCTTGATGGTTTCTTTTGCTGTGCGAAAGCTTTTCAGTTTAATGAGGTCCTACTTTCCTTTTTTTTTATTCAATATTTTTTGTTATGATATTGTGGGGTACAGTTAAGGGTTAGGTATACAAATATGCTTCGTTCAGGCACCCTTGTTGATACGAGGTCCTACTTTCTATCTTAACTTTTGTAGCATTCACTTTGGGGCACTTGGTCATAAATTCAGTGCCTACTCTGATGTCCATAAGAATGCTTCCTGCATTTTCTTCTAGGATTTTTAGAGTTTGAGATTTTATAAGTATTTGACCCATTTTGAGTGGATTTTTGTATATGGTGGTAGGTAAGGGTTTAGTTTCATTCTTCTGCATGTGGTTAGCTAGTTTTCCCAGCACTATTTGCTAAATATGATCTCTTTTCTCCAATGACTGTTATTGGTGGCTTTGTCAAAGATGAATTGGTTAAGAGATTGTTTTTATTACTGAAATCTCTGTCTTGTTACATTGGTCTATGTGCTTACTCTTGTACCAATACCATGCCATCTTAGTTATGGTAGCCTTGTAATAAAGTTTAAAGTCCGGAAGTGTGATACCTCCCACTTTATTCCTTTTGCTGAGGATTGGCTATTCATGCTCTTTTTTGCTTCTATATGAATTTCTGTATTGTTGTGCGCAGGGCTGTGAAAAATGATGTTAGTAATTTGATATTGCATTGAATCTGTAGATTGCCTTGGGTAAGATGGACATCTTGACAATTTGAGTCTTGCAGTCTATGATATAGAATGTTTTACCATTTGTTTGTGTCATTCTTGATTCCTATGGGCAGCATTTTATAGTTCTAATTGTAAAGATCTTTCACTTCTCTGGTTAGGTGGATGCCAAGGTATTTATTTTCTTTTTCTTTTTTTTGTGGCTATTGTGAATGGGATTGTGTTTTTTATTTGGTTCTCTGCCTGCTTGTTGTTGATGTATAGAAATGCAATTGTCTTTTGCACATTGATTTTGTAATACAGGAGGCCCCCAGAATAACCTTTACGAAAAGTTGTTTATCAGTGTGAGGAATTGGCCAATACTTTTGTGATGAGTATAACCATTCTTTTGTTTCTGTGCTCAACACCTTAAGCACCTTCTGAAGGTCTGGTCTGGAGGTGGCATATTCTCTTAGGAACTGGATGTCTGGGAAAAATTTTAATCACCATCACTGATGAAGCTTAGTTTGGCGAGGTAAGAAATTCTTGGCTAGAATTGCTTATTTTTGAGAACATTATAACTGGGACTCCAGTTCCATCTGGCTTGGAGTATTTTGGCAGATAAGTCTAGAGCAATTCTGATGGGTCTTCCCTGGTAGGTAGTCTGTCATTTCCATTTCCTGCCTTTGGGATTTTTTTTTTTTGTGGAGGCGAATTACTATGTATCTTGGGGATAGTCTTCTCATGTGATAACTTGCAGGGGTTCTCTGAATCTCTTATGCTTATATATTCACCTCTCTAGTGAGATATGGGAAGTTTTCTTAGCTGACCTCATAGAATGCTTGTTCCATGGTGTTTTGTTTCCCCTTCTGCTTCAGGGCTACCAATCAAACATAAATCTGACGTCTTGATATAGTCCCACACTTCTTGGAGGTTTTGCTCTCTTTTTTTTTTGAGTCTTTTTTTGTTTTTGTCAGACAGGGTTAGCTTCATATTTTGGTCTTCAAGCTCTGAGATTCTTTCCTCTGCCTGATTGATTCCGCTCCCTATGCTTGCTATTGTGCTTTTAAATTCCAAGAGGAAGTTCTTCATTTCCAATATTTTAGAATGGGACTATATGAAATCGGCTAACTCCACTTTTACTTCCTGTACGATTTTGGTGAGTTTCTCTTCTAGTTTCTTGTGGTTCTCTTTATTCATTTTAGCCATCCTATCTCTGAGTTTTGTGACTGTCTTCCAGGACAGGTTATTGTGGGGGCCTCCATTGGTTGTGCACTTATAGCTGCTTTGTCTGGTGCTGTCATTTTAAGAATCTGAGGATTTCCTGTTCTTTTTTACTGAGTCTTCCCCCTCTGTGAAAAGCCACCTTTCCCTCTTTATCTTTCTTTAGTTTAGTTGTTTCAAAGCTACTTAAAGTCTTTTTGTTTAGGGCCTTTTCTGTTCAGTATGCATCACTCAGTGAAAGAGAGAGGAATTCACTTCTGCTCCATGCTCTGCTCTGAAATAGGCTTTTCTGCTGCAGAGTTTTTCCCATGGTTAGACTAGTCAGGTTGGTTTTCAGTTCCATTGCAAGTACTCTGTAGAGAATGAGTGGTGGGATTGGCTCCTGTCTGCTATTCTTGGTTTGTAGCTCAGAAACCTTCCCTTCAGGAAAGACTTTGGGTCTTTCATTTCACTCTCTCTTTATTTGAGTCTGTACTCATCTCTTGAAAGACACTGAGCTCCCTGCCATGGAGGGTTCCTCCTTGTAGGTGTGTGGGACTGGCAAAAGATCCTTCCTGATCTTGAGGTGGGGTTTGTTATTAGATGTTGGTGGCAGATGTCAGCCAGGTATAATCTGCAGGTGAGTTTTCCTGGCCTGGGAGCCAGCTGCCAGGCTCTGCTGGTGGAAGACCATGCATGGGGGCTGTCAGAGCATGGGTTTTTTCCCCTGTTCCACTTGGGCTTTGGCTGTCTGCTGCTGTGCCCTGACCAAGACTCCTCTTGTTTGGGACCAATGACTTGTGATCAACTGGCAGAGGGTGATTGGCCCAGAGCATTTCAGGATCACTCAACTCCTCTTGTACACAGGGCAGTTCCTATGTGTGCCTGGGATCAGGTGCCCCAACTCCGGTGTCTGGCATTCTGGCACTCTGCTTTCTGGTTTCTATGTGTTTGAAGAGACCTCTGCAAGGTGCAGTACACTTCACTGACCAAAACTGTTTGGAATGCCTGCATCTATTGGAGACTGGATTCCTTCTCTCCACCTTGCTCAACGAGAGAAATGCTGATCTGCTGCTCCTCAGTAGCCATCTTGGATTCTGTCTTTTCTTTTCTTATATTTGGATATTGCCATCTGCTGATTACCTGAATTTTGAGGAATCTTTTTTGTAATTAGCTATTGTATTTAGGGTACTGTTGCCCTTGTTCCCGTTTTTGCATATATTTTTCCCCATGATCCCCATGTGGCTGGCTCATTTTCATCCCATTGGTCTCAGAAAATGTCAATTTCTCTATACACTTTTCCCTGACCATTATATTTAAAGAATCTCTACTCCTAACCAACTCCATTCTCAATTAATATCTATCTCATCACTTTTCTCATTTTTTAATTAACAAATTTATCATAGTCTGTAATTACCTTGTATTTTTATGTCTGTATTTCCTACTTGAGTGTCTCTTGTCCAAGAATGTAAGCTTAATGGGAACAGGTATGTTGACTACATTGATAGTGCCTAATGCAACTTGCCTCTTAGAGCTCAACAAATGTATTTCAAAAATGAATGATGACTGAGAACTGAGGTAAAATCTGAGAGCTCTTTCTCCATTTGCGGTGTAAGAGTATATTTAGTTTTGGTATTTATCTTAGCTTTTGCATATGAATTTCATAAAAGTTTTGTTCCAAGATGTTATGAGCACCCTGATCCATCTGGGGATTTTTCAGTAATAATGAGGATGTCTCTAAGAGCCAAGATTTCACAATAAAGAGACAATGAATAAACGATACTTCTGGAGATAAAACTCAACTAGGTGTATGGATACATTTGTTGGCTTCTTTTCTTCTAGTTCCCCTGATGACATGTCAGCTGCTTATTTTGCAGTATAGGTTTGTAATAGTGGAGAATGGAGAATGGGGAATGGGCAATGTGGAAAGGTATAAGCATTGGCCATATATTTACTTGTCCTTTGGACTTGAAGTGGCACTTTGCCTTATTCAATGTTGCAGGCTGGCAATACAAAATGAGAAAAAAATTTAAAAATTCTGTAAGAGTTAGACTGGTCTCTTTCTGTAATAGATTATTCTGGGATTCCTGGAGGAGACCAGTAGTATCACTAGAAATTATATTTTATTTTTCTTTTTGTGTTTTTTTTGTTTTAGATGGAGTCTCACTCTGCTGTCCACACTGGAGTGCAGTGGCACACTCCCAGCTACTGCAGCCCTGCCTGCTGAGCTCAGGTGATCCTTCTGCCTCAGTCTTCCAAGCAACTGGAACTACAGGCATGCCTTATCATGCCCAGCTAATTTTTAAATTTATTGTAGAGATGAGGTCTCACCAAGTTGCCCAAATTGGTCTCGAACCCCTGGGTTTAGGTAATCTTCTTGCCTCTGCCTCCCAAAGGTCTGGGATTACAGATGTGAGTCACTGCGCTTGGCCAGATATCATATTTTCTAAATTAAAAAGTAGAAAACATGAAAATTTATTCATGTTCTTATGAGAACATAAAGACAGAACACTTAAAATTTTAACAGTACTAATATGTATATAAGTGGCAAAAATATGCCATCAGTATATGCAAGATGATGTGGAACCATAGTAGGTAAAAATGATCTCTCACTTAGGGAAGTCAGAAAGAGCTTTTTGGAAGAGGTTCTGCTTGAACTGTGGAAATAGCAGTTTGCCTAGCAGAGCAGAGCAATGGGTATTCCAGGCAGAGGAAATAGCATGTGAAAATATGTAAATGTGGGAAAGTATATGACATTTTCAGGGAGTGATAGTGATTTGGTGAAGCCATGTTGAGATGGTGACAAGAGATGAAGCTAAAAACATATTACGATCAGATTTTAAAGGGCTTTATATATCATTTTAAAGAGCTTGGGCTCTTTAAACTGAAGTTATTAGTGAGCTGTTCAAGGTTTTTGTGAGATATATGATCTCAGATTTATATTTTAGTCAAGATAAATCTGACAAAAGGTAAATTAAAATGGGAAGAGAATAGACATAGGGAAATCAATTATTAGACTATTGCATTAGACTTGGAAAGGAATAATGACTGTCTGAACAAAGACAGTAATAATGAAGAGAAGAAAATAAATTGAGAGTTTATTTAGAAGGTATACACAGAAGGGATAAAGCTCTATCAAAGGATATGAGGGTGAGGAGGAGAGGTGGGAATTGAGAATGATTTCGTTAATTGATACTCTTAAGAGGTAGAGCCTAATTCCTCTCTTCTTTAGGTTTGGACTTAGTGACTTGCTTCCAATAATTAAAATTAAAGCCGAAGTGACAGTATACAGAGACCATAGCATAAAAGGCACTGCAGCTTTCTCCTCTCTCTCTCTTTCCCTCTCCCTCTCCCATTGCTTGATGGTGGAAACTATCAGTCATGTTGTGAAGACAGTCAAGCTGGCTATGAAGAGGCCCTTGTAGAAACTGAGATATCTGTAAAAATTTAGAGACAAACAGACCTTTTACCAATAGCCATGTGAGTAAAGCATTGTGAAAGTGGATCCTCCAGCCCCATTCAAGACTTTGGATCACTGTAGCCCCAGCCAATATCTTGACTTCAATCCAATGGCAGACCTTGATCCAGAACATTTTCTCTGCTTCTCCCAAGATACTCTTGAATTCATGACCAACAAAAACTTTGAGATAATTAATGTTTGCTGTTTCAAGCCACTAAGTTTTAGGGTAATTTGTTACACAGTAGTAGATAACTAATATAAAGATACTGAAGAAAATAAGACAAGTAGTTGCTGGAGAGGTAGAAGGGAAACAAGGAAACTGTATTGAAAAAACCAAGAAGGGAGTTTTTAGGAAGAGGAATGGGGTCAAATGCTATAGGCGAAAGATAGTAATACAATTGGAAAAGCCCTTTGGATCTGGTTAGAAGGACATTGGTGATTTAAGTGAGATCAATTTTATTAGAGTTGATAGTGATAGAAGGCATATAATGTGTGAAAAAAATCAGATAGGAAGTGGGTACGGTAAATATGAACAATTCTTAAGGGTATTAGCAGTGAAAAAAAAAGCAGATTGTGGCAATGACAAAGTGCAAGGAAAGATATATTCAAGGTGACGGGGAAACTTGAATATGGGGGACCTTCCAAAAAAACTGAAATTATCTTTTTTTGGGGTGGGCGGCTGTAGTACACTCAGAATTTTTTCCTCCGGATCAAATGGTCAACCAAAGTTTTTATCTGGAAATTTTGAGACGGTTGTGTCATGATTTTGGAAGAAACATCCAAAGTTGTGGCAAACAGGTGACTAGTTCTTCCACCATTACAACGTACCTGCCCACACCTTACTGTGTGTTAAATAGTTTTTGATGAAAAATGGCATGACCCCTGTGCCCCATCCTCCCTATTGACCTGACCTCATTTCAAACAACTTTGTTTGTTTGTTTCTCCAGGTGAAAAAAGTTCTCAAAGGAAAACATTTTTCTCACGTGGAAGAGGTGAAACAAAAATTGGCAGAAGTACTAAAAGACGTCAAAATGGACAAGTTCAAAAACTGTTTTGAGCAGTAGAAAAAGTATCTCCATAGATGTATTGCATTAAAACAGAGTGTACTTTGAAGGTGACTGAACTTTAAACATCTAATAATAAATACACAATTTTTATAAATAAATTCCTCTTGGAGGGGTCCTCTCTTGTATGTTTATAGATTGGAAGGTCAAAGGCAAACTAGATGCAGAAATTATAAGTGACTTATCTATGAAGCAAAATCAAGGAGGCTGAAGAAAATAAGACATAAGGAGAAATGTTCTTGGTAGAGTATCAATCTCTATGAGATAAGAGGAAATGGACTATATATGGACAAAAATGTATGTATTGGAGATGAAAGTAAGCAGAGGTGAGATTCTTCCATTAATAGTTCATTTTTAAAAAGTAGTCACTTGTTAAAAGTGAAGGGGCAGGATGAGTAGATAACTTACAAACTCACTGGGAAGCATTCTGAGCCCATTTCAGATGAGTCTTTTTCTCTTTTATCTTTCCACAACCCACGTTTTCTCTCCTTTCATCTGCTAAAAAAAAAGGCTAGTTGGTTGTTTTTTAATGTACTTAAATATATTTTTTCCTACGTGTTCTTGAGAACAAAGGATTTTTTTAAAAAAATGAATATGCTAACTTCTATTCGAGGAAGAACATTTTTGCTGTTACATTGAGGCCTACAAAGTAGGGGGGGGGGAATCACATGTTGATTGACAAAGGGATGCCTTATTGAATGCTATAGTCCAATTGTCTGTGTAATTTTCTGACTTCTATTTATTACAGAAGATTAATGACCTACTAAGTCACAGTTTATTATCTGAATTACCCACAGTCTTTTTTTTAAAGCCAACAACAATAATATTGCAACTAAATTGAAGGGAGATTTGGGATATTTTAATTCAAATGTCAAGTACAAGCAAGACCCAATAATACACACAACAAATGGTATCCTGTAGTAAATGGCCTCCTTTTCTCATTGTGGGACAAAGGTGGCACACACAAATTTGAAAAAGCCTTTGTGTAAAAGAAGACAAAATAAATGCAGCAAATCTTATTCCATGGCTTTGATCAAGTAATTAATTTCCTATGGAAATATAGCAGATTCCCCAAATGGAATAAATTTCACTAGAAAATTAGGGAAATTTTTCTGACATTTATGTGTGAATTCAATGTGTAATTCATGTTTTATTGCCATATGTCAAGGCAAAGAATCAAAATACACTTTTTGTCAGTTAAGTAAAAAGTAAGTTTAAAAATTGCTCTAATCTAAAAAATAGTTTTAGTGGCCATATTGCGATAGCTTTTTTTGGAAAGCTACAAAAATTGTATAATGGTTTAAGTGTTTCCAGGTGTTTTCACATCTTACCCAATATACACTTACAAAAATCTTTTTGTTTTGAAGGTATAGTTATGATCATCTCTATTATTCATAGAAAATGGAGAATTACATTAGTTGTCCAGAGTCTACACATTTAAGTAGAAGAACTAGGACCACCTTTAAAGTCCAGGCTTTTAAGCCATCAGGTAGAGATTTTATTAGTGTTTAGTTTTCAATTCAACTAATATTTACTGAGTTTCTTCTTGATACTGCACTTTTATATACTTAAGCAATTTTAAAAAAATGTTCAATGCACTTATCTTTTGTTTTCTTATTTTATTTTGCTGACTAGAAATTTCCAATAAAATGCTGAAAATAACTGGTGTCAACTATCATTCTCATCTTTGATATTGTTTTTTAAGTGATTTTATGACTGCTAAATTTTTTATTTATAGTTTTAAATTACTAAAAAAATTATGTATCTCTCTTTACAATTCTGTGTCCAATGATGTCACATGGTTAGCTTGATATCAACTACAATAGAGTGTTTATAACATGAAAGTAGGCAAATACTACAAATTAGGATTTTTTCCCCTTCTCTCCCCCACAGAGCTGATTTGTTAATATTTACTAATATATCACTGAATATGGTAACTTTTGATAAATTCATTTGAATTTTACTCCTCTCATATTTTTATCTTCCCTCCATTACTGGCAGAAAGTTTGACTAGGTTGGGTCTCTCTTTTTGGTCTTATAAAACCACCAGTTCTACTTCCATAATCCATTAATTCATTTACCCTCTAATCCTTTGATTCATAAACAGACTAATTCACTTATGAAGGCAGAGCCCTAATCACCTTTTAAAGGACCTACTTCTCCACACTGCCACTTAGGGATTAAATTTCAACATAGATTTTGGAGAGGACAAACATTCCAATTATAGCAGTAGCCAAGTGGCCTTGGAAGATTAAATATTAAAGAAGAGCATGAATGATGAGAGAATGCTTGGGAACTCTAAGAATCCACACTGGATTTCTCGCTGACCTGTGTCTTGGGAACTTGGAATTGGAATTTCATTTAAAGGAAATAAAGGACTTTGACATTTGTTGAACACGTTTTTAGTTGAAAATACAGTGTACACCTAGCTTACCAGGATTCTGTAGAGAAACATAAGTTATTATTTATTTATATTGGCTTGTGATTTTGGGGTATGGCAACTCTGAAATTTTTAGGGCAGGCCAGTAGGCTGGACATTCAGGCAAGAGTTGATATTGCAGTCTTGAGGTTGAATTTCTTCTTCTCTGGGAAACTGTAGTTTTGCTCTATAAATCTTGTTTTCTTAAAGTTACCTGCATATTTGCTTTTGTCATCATAGACAAAATAAACAAGGTATTAAAATATCCACAAGGAAAAAATAGGAAGAGTAAAAGTATCAAGTATTTTACTAATACCAACTTTAAATATTAAAATTCCTTTAAAACATTAATTCTTAGAAACAAGCACTCAAACACTTTTTCTTCTCTGATTTTATAGAAAGCTGTGGTGACTATTACATGTACAATATATCTCTGATTTATTTCAATTGCTCTTATTTCCCCAATATTTTTAAAACCACTGATAATAGTTGGTATTTTGAAAAACTTTCAATAATCAGAAAAAATAATTCTATGCACTGTACAAGGAGACAGCTATTGTATTTGGAATGAAATTGAAAGTAAAATTGATATGAATTAATTGTTGCTGCCAAGGGACATAAATAATTTGTTTATGATGCCTTTCTTCCTACAGCCACTTCCAAGGTCCTTTTGTTCTCCATTATAAGGGAAAAATAAAAGTTTAATCAATAGGAATGAGCTTGGTTCCAAGATAAGAGTTAACCTTGGATTTGAATTATTCTATTGATTTGGCTTTATGTACCTGAGGCAGGATTGCATCTAAGAATTGGGGTGTACTTTAGTTTAAAATGAGTGCTTCTTAAGTTGTTGGCAAATAGACTGGAATTGCCAATAAACTTAGCTGAGACAGGCTCAAACAATAGCTAAGCTGATCCAAAGATAATAACTCAGATAAATATAGGAGTCAGAAAATTTTCACTTAAAAAAAATTTCCACACTATAATTATCGAAATAAATATCACTAGTAACAAGAAATGAAGCTAACCAAAATATCTCAAGGACATTTATGACCTTCACTGTGGAAAACAGTGTAATTGTAATTTTTGTTTTAAGAACCATATCCACTTTTCACCTCCTCTCACTTGCGTCTTCTATAATCTACAACATCAAATTCACTCACAAGATAATCATATTTTTGACAACTTAATTTTTAAAATACTTGTTAATGAAGTTGTGACTCTGAATCCTTAGATAATAACAATGGTTAAGTCACTGTGGTTGTACGTGCACGGGGGGTGGGGTGGGAGGGGGGCGACAGGTCATAAAACAATGAAAACCTCTTGCCTAGTCATCCTTGTCCTCCAACTCTTCATTTACCACATGACTCCATTGTAGATCTAGTTTAGCCAACTAGATCATCAGCTATTGCAGAGGGAAGGAAGTTTACTATTGGTGATAAGGCAAGTTTTTAAAAAATGTTTTGATTAAGCTCAGTGAGGTTTAAATTAAGCTAAGTTAGTGTATTTTGTTTTGTTTTGTTGTATTACCTTCTAAAGATTAAGGATGCAAAGTTGAATAAGATATGGCTTCTGTTCTTAGTTTAATGGTGGCTATAGACATGAAGTAGTTATTATATAACGTGGTAAATTCTGTAACAGAAGTCTACAAAGTGTTCTAAAACTATAGTGCTAAGAACAACTAATTCTGCCTTAGAGTAACAAGAAATGTAGTAGAATATGAGTAGGTCTTATAGTACTTTGGAAACATTTTGACATAATGAAACTAATTTAAGAAAAAAATATTTCTTCCAAAAACCAGAAGCTAAAATGAAAAGATAGTAAGACAATAACCCATTGACCTAACACTAGCAGACTTGGAGTTTAACAAGGAGACATGTTACTCCCTGTGTTTTAATAACATGCAAATGAGAGAAGTCGTGGCATGCCTATAATCCCAGCACTTTGGGAGGCTGAGGCAGGAAGATCATTTGAGGTCCATGGTTAATGTCCAGCCTGGGCAATTATAGTGAGACCCCGTCTCTCCATAAAATAAAAGAAGTTAGCAGAGTAGTCCCAGCTACTAAGGAGGCTAAGGCAGGAGGATTCCCCAAGTCCAGGAATTCAAGGTTACAGTGAGCTATGATCACACCATTGTGCTCCAGCCTGGGTGACAGAGCAATACCCTATCTTTAAAGAGAGAGACAGAGAGAGAAGGGGAGGGGGAGAGGGAGGAGGAGGGGCAGAGAGAGAAGAAACAAGATGCGTTTTGTTTATTTTTGCATAAATATGTGTATCTAAGCCTGTGCACTTGAGAATTTCTTGGATTTCTTGGGGTACTACAAACCTATAGCTTCCCTCACTGACTCTGGTGAAATCCACATAGCTAATAAATCACAAAATTACCAATCCATGTTGCCAGATGGATTCTAGTCAGCATCACTGAAGAGAAGAAACATTTAACTGGGGGAAAGCAAAAGCTGTACAAGAAGTCAACAGAAGGAAATAGGAAAGGTTCACAATAGAGGTGACCTTTTCCAGACCTATAGGTAATGGAATATTTATTCCAAGAAAAGCAAAAGTTCAGGAATATAGGATGATTATAGTGAGTTTGATGAATAATAAGTTGATTGGAGGAGGTGGAATGGCAAACACTACTTGCAGAGTCATTGGCAAGGCAACAAGACACAGCTCACTGCACACTGCTTTTCTCTGAGCTAATTTTCAGTTTGACGAACTGCGGGTCAAAACTAGGGTTTACATTTTGGGAATTCAAGTGAACACAGTGAAAGGTCTCTTATCCTAGGTGAATTTCTAGACCATTAGAGAATTTTTTAGAGATTCCAAAGTAGTTATCTCAGCTCATGAGGATTGGTTTCACTTCTCCACTTTCTTTTGTTTTCTTTTACTATTATCCATTTGTCTTTTTGTCATCAAAAGTAGATTGACTTTAAGTGCCAAGACAGCACTATGTAAGAAGAAAGAAGAAGGTCAGGTGTGGTGGCTCACTTCTATAATTCCAGCACTTTGGGAGGCCAAGACAGGAGGATTGCTTGAGCCCAGGAGTTCAAGACCAGCCTGTGCAATATAGTGAGACCTTGTCTTTACAAAATATGCAAGAATTAGCCAGTACTGTAGTACTGTAGTCCCAGCTACTTGAGGGGTTGAGACAGGAGGATTGCTTTAGCCCAGAAGGTTGAGGCTGCTGTGAACTGAACTGGGGTCATGCCACTGCACTCCACTGGATGACTGAAACCCTGCCTAAAAAAAAAATAAAATCAATAAAAAAATAAAAATAAAAAGCATTGCTGCCTTAAATTTAAAACAGCTTTAGGTTGAAGGTGTTATAATTTACATAGCACAACTTTGTGGAGAGGTTTATATTAGACTTTATATAATTCTCTTATATTTATTTCTGTTCCCATTGTATATGCTATGATAAAGTGCATGCTCTATTAAGTCATAGTAAAGTATATGCTATAATAAAGTTATACTGATTATAGCTTAGATGAAATAAGAAAAAAAAAATCCCAGGGAATATTAGTAAAACTCTAACACAAAAAAGTAAAGTTAAAAAAAGGCTCAAAGACATAGTCTATTAGTTTTTTATTGTTTCATAATAAAGTACCACACCCTTAGCAACCAAAAACAACACACATTTATTATCTCTCTGTTTCTGCAGGAATCTAGGCATAACTTAGCTGGGTCTTCTGCTCAGGGCCTCACAACGCTGCAGTGAAGCTGCTGGACAGAGACAAAGCTTCATTTGAGGATTGCCTCCTCTTCCAAGCTCACTGGTTGATGGCAGAATTTTTTTTTTTCCCATCCAAGACCCCAGCCTGCTTAGCTTCAAAGATCAGACAAGATCAGGTGGTTCAGGATGGTATGGCCATAGACAGGATTTGGTTTCTCTTGTTCTCTCTCTTTATTTTTTTTTTTTAAACAAAATTTCACTCTGTTACCCAGACTGGAGTGCAGTGACATCATCACAGCTCACTGAAGCCTCAACCTCCTGGACTCAAGGGATCCTCCTGCTTCAGCCTACTGAGTAGCTGGCATGTGCCACCACAGCTGGCTCATTTTTCTGTTTTTTGTAGAGATGGGGTCTTGCTTTTTTGCCCAGGCTGGTCTCGAACTCCTGAGTGAAAGTAATCCTCCTGTCCAGACCTAGTGCTAGGATTACAGGTGCTAAGCTTGCATGTGAGAGCCACCATGCCTTGCGGAATTTGATTTCTTATAGCAGAAGGACCAAAGCCCTTGTGTCCTGGAGACTGCCTGCCATTCCCTGCCATATGACTCTCCCCACAACATGGCAGTTTGCATCTTCTAGACCAACAGGAGACTGCTGTTGCTTGGAATCTCTTAAGAACTCATCTTACTAGGTCAGGCCCACCCAGCATAAACTCCCTTTTAATTGACTCAAAGTCAGCTGATTAGAAGCCTTAATGACATCTGCAAAATCCCATTACCACTGCCATGCAATATACCCTAAGAAAAGCGAATGATATTCCATCACATTCACAAGACCTGCCTACACCAATGGGGAGGGGCTAGACAAGAGTGGGGATTACTGGAAGCCATGTTAAAATTCTGTCTACCATCAGTTAATCTTAAATTTCATACATTTCCCCTATTTTCACAAATGAGTTGAAAAATTTTATAACACCCTTATAACGTTGAAGCCTTAGGTCCTGTTACAATGCTAGCCAACAGAAATATAATTTAAACCGCAAATAGGAACTACATATGAAACTTTAAAATTTGTCATAGCCTGGAAAAAGTAAAAGAGAGATTGATGAAATGAATTTTAATATATTTTGCTTAACCAATATATCCAGAATATCACCTTTTAAGCATGTAATCAATACAGGACATTATTGGTGAGATAGTATGTATTTTTTTTAATACTAAGCCTGAAAACCATGTCTCCATTTGGGCTAGTTACATTTCAGGTGCTCAGCAGCCACAGGCGGGGCTAGTGGCTTCAGAATTGAACAGCATGTGACTACCGCGTGCCTTTTCAACAATATCCACCAGATGTCACAATGAGTTTACAGCTCTGACAAATTTCTTCCCTCTTGGTAAAAGAGAAATCTCTCTTGGAAATAGATTTCTTCTCTCTTGGAGAATTAGGATTCTCTTTGTAGTCACTTTTTTTTTTAACTTTCCATTTATTTGGCATTCCAGTTGAAGTTTTTGCCTAGAAAATTAAGAACTCAAGCAATGTGGATTTTACTACTTAAATTATTAAGCTTGAATTCAAAATGATTTGTGTATCAGACATGCCATTCCTTACTCTTTTTGTGATTTCATTCTAGATGATCTGTCTGGTGAGAAAGCAAATCATTATGAATGACCTGCATACTCAATACTTAACAACATAATAACAATTATTTTAAAGTTAAATTATTCCAAATACCAGAGGAATTTTCACAGTCTCAGAAGCAATTAAATGGTGTTCTTTATACCTCCTCAAATTGCTTAATAGAACATATTAAAAACAGAAATCCAAAGTTTTAAAAAGTGACAAAATGTTCTTTTGCAAACTTGCACACTATTGCTGCAATCTACTAATTGCCAAAAGAAGTTTCGGCTTCTCACACACACAGTGAGCCCCAATGGGATTATGATGGTTTCAATGTAGTCTCACTTATTAATAGTTTGAAAAGCAGAATCGCTTCAAAAAATTCATTTGGTTATTTGCAAGCTGTTATAGAATTCCCTTTTAAGTGAGATAAAAATGGCTTTGTTTAAATATTCTTTGGTGTTAATTTTTATAGTCTTTTACCTGAAATATCTCCTGGATAAAATGAAATATACATATATTTAGAGACTGAGTCTTTTCAAATCCTTTCTACTTAACTTTTAGAAAATTATTAATTGATAAAATATGAAGAAAATATGAAGAGAAGTAATCATGAATGGGGAGAAGATTGAAATGTGAGTTTTGATCACTAACTGCCATAAAATTAGTAGGTTTACCTTTACTCTAGTTTTATAGCAATAATTAAGCCTTGTCTTTGTCCTTAGTCTCAACTACATGATGCCTATGAGATGAAAATAAACTTGATTCTAATGATAAGTCATAATTATTTATCTCTTAAGGATTCATATTGTTGATTATCTTCAGAGAAGCTGAATCAGTCTTCCATCTTAACTCATACTATAAGTAGTGAAGTGACCAGTGTTGTAGCCATAACTATACAAGAAGATAGAAAAATCACTATGTGAAGTTGTGCATGTAATATTTTAAATAAAAACATAGAGTTTAAAATGAGAATAGTGTATATTTCTATATATTTGCTTCCTATTTGAGTAACTATTTTTTAACAGATCCAATAAAATCTAATCACATACATGAGTTATTTTTAAGGGAAAGAGAAGAGGCATTTATTTTAGTGCAAATATCATACTTTAAATTACGTTGCAGATGTTTAAAAGCACGTTATAATAAAAATGACAATATGCATGATATAGCCACACCAGGTGGTAAAGGGGAAACCAAATCACACTTGAAGATCTGACACATCCATTCAACTGAGTCCAGAGCCTGACCTCAGAAGCTCTGTTTTTCCATAGGAAAAGCCCGGATTTGAGGACACATGTCCTTACATGAATGTTTTATAAGCCAGGTTTCTAATGAAATAGTTGAGCATATGCAAATAATATGTTTTGCTGTTCAAGTATTTACAACTTTTCTTATTTCTTTTGTGAATAAATTTTACCAATGTAAAAGCTAAAGACATAGTTTGTTCTTTTCAAAGCACAATGCTCAGACAGTCCAAGAGATGGCAGCCAACTCCTTTTGTAAAACAAATGACTTATGCTGATATTTTATCATGGTAATTCTTCTAATGTGGGTTCTTTCTTCTAATAACTTCAGCACTGAAGCAATCATTAAAAGAATGAAAATTGCTAAAATTCTAAATGTGGATATCTCTGTGTAAGTGTGCTTTAAAGAGATTGTTCAGAGTATTTTACAAGGTAAACTGAACAGATTTCTCTCTCTCTTTTTTCTCCTGCCTTCACAGCATTAGTTTCTGCCAGAATATTAACCTAGAATTACCTGTAGAACGTAGCGATTAAAGAATAAATTTAATATTGATTATTTCAGAGATATTAAAAATTAAACATAAAATATGAATAACATTATTTAGATGTATTCTGGAAGTGAAGGCTGAGATTTTTTTGGAATACCATATTTATTTTTTTGTCAGACTCAATTAAAATCAACACATTTTTATGACATCTAGGGGGATTCTTTATAATGCAAGAGAATAACGCCAAATAAAGTGAAGACCTTATTTGTGCATTTGTTTCAAGGGGTATTTAAACCTCTGAATCTACTACTTTGTGTAATATTAAGCTGCTTTGTTATGGGAGTCTATAAGGTAAGGAAAGGCATTAAGAAAAGTCATTGTCATGTTTTATAACAAATTTCATGGCTTGAAAAAAATATCTATTTATTAGCTCACAGTTCTGTAGGTCAGAATTCTGGCCATGGCTCAACTGAGTTCTTAGCCCAAGGTCTCATAATGCTAAAATTCAGGTGCTAGCTTGGCTGCACTCTCATCCGGAGTTCATGTGGCTGTGGCAAGATTCAGTTCCTCTTGGTTGTAGAACAGAGGTCCCTATTTCCTTGTTGATGGTCATCTAGGGTTGCTGCCCACTCGTAGAGGTCACACATTCCTTGCCATACAACCTCCTCTATATTAAAATAGAGGATCGCCGGGCTTGGTGGCTCAGCCTGTAATCCCGCGCCTTGGGAGGCTGAGGTGAGTGGGTTGCCTGAGCCCGCGGGTTCGAGACCCGCCTGGGCAAGCGAGACCTCATCTCTACAATAAATCAAAAATTAGCCGGGCGTGGTAGCGCGCTCCTGTAGTTCCAGCTACTTGGAAGGCTGAGGTGGAAGGATCGCTGGAGCCCAGCAGGTCGAGGCTGCGGTGGCCGAGAGCGGCCACTGCACTCCAACCTGGGCGACAGAGTAAGACTCCCACTCAAAAAA
>CAUYQG010235443.1:0-45445 GCA_963574415.1 Tarsius wallacei | reverse complement strand
TATAAGTATAGTGCTTAGAACTAGTGAGGCAAGTGCCAAAAAGTTTTTTGTAGAGATGAAATCTTGCTATGTTCCCCAGACTGGTCTTGAATTCCTTGGTTGAAGCAATCTTCCTGCCTTGGTCTCCCAAAATACTGGGATTACCGGTATGAGTCACCACACCTGGCCCCTTCAGGGATCTTTCTATCACAGATACAACATATAATTTTCCCTGCTTATCAGCTTTCTTTTAACTTCATTTAGAGTATATTTTCCTGGTAGTTTTCAATTCTTCTGGCTTTTGCTTAATCCTTTAGGAGTTCTGTCCTACTCTGAGATTATAGAAAGATGAACTTAAGTATCTTCCAGTACTTTTTAATGTCTTTCTCTATCCTCCATTTTCTTTTTTTACAATTGAGTCTAAAATATTAATTTTTGGTAAGTTGTGAAGTAGAGAGGCAATTTCATTAATTTTTCTCACACAGGTAAGTTGTCATGCTAGTATCCTTTACCGAACAGCCCATTTTTTGCTTTTCTGTGCTGTGAATACCACCCTGTCCCTGCATTTGGATCTAATGTAGACTCTCTATCCTGACAGGGTTTCTGGTAATTCGAATATTATGACTATTTTATTTCTTTTTCCATAATGCCTTAAATCTGAAAAAAATGCACCGGAAATCACACAGTCGTTTGTAACCAGTAACTCCCTAGCTAAGATGTTGCTTTTCTCTTGTATTACTATTATGCTATTTTAAATAACTTTGGCAACCAGGAAATATCTGTTTGCTTGTAGAGAAAAGGATTCCTACCCATTGCAGGGGTGGCGAGGGTTTGGCGGCCAACAAGCTGAGCTGGTCCCAATCCGTCCAGAAAATCACTGAATTGACTGTCGGCTCCCAATCGCACTCCAGGAAATATTAAGCTATCAGCAAAGGATAAAAACCAAAGGAAAAAAAATAAATGTTGAGTCTCGAGAGTTCTTTTCATTAGTTTCCACCCGACAAATTCTGATCATGGAAGGTAAGCAATGCCCAGGCAATCTGCTCCCCTACTGCTTCTCTGGTACCGCCTCTGAGTCACGTGTGTGAGGCTCAACACGGATGGGGAGAGGTGTAGCCTCTCAACTCCAGATTGGGGCCCCACTCAAGAGGCTCAGTTACAGTTTTTAATATACCAAGTGTTCCAAATCCCATGTAAAAGTATTGCCGACATGAAACAAAAGATGCAAATCTCCTTATCAAGAACCTCATACAGATAATCACTCCTAAACATTAAGTAACATTAATGCTCGAATTTTTAACATGGCCAATGATTTCTTGAATAAATATTATAACAGCGTAAGTTTTTATCTATAAATAAAATGTCTATTTATCTTTGAATGTTTAGGTTATCTGAGACTTTTATTTAGTCCAAATGGAAATTAAAATGGAGGTTATAATGTATTTCTTATACCATTTGACCCCCAGAAGCCTAGGATGTGGCTGCCAAGTGCAGTGGCTTCATGTTCTCTGATGCCCTTGTCTGTGGGTAACACGATGCTGCAACACAGCGGGCATTCAATGAGGCTTTCTTGAATGGGCATATTTCTATAGTAATTTATTGTTTCCATTGTGCTCTTGCATACTGTATATTATTTCCTTCCAACCAAGGGAATTAGCCAGGTCACACACTGTTATCCCATCTAGGGACTATGAAAATAAATTTGTGAGAGATCAAGTGGTATCCACGGTGGAGGCAAATTTTATTTGATTTGTTACTTTCTGCATTACAAAATAGTGTCTTCAACCTTTCTCTTTTTTTAGATTAGAAAGATATAGTTTATTTAAAAAGGAAATTAGAAAAAAAGAGAGAGAGGGAAAAAAAGAGGAGATTCACCTCCTCAAAGTAGGGAAGGGGATCATCAACATTTCATTGCTTTAGGCAACCTTATCAAACATTGGAATTTTATCAGTGAGTTGACCTCTGTCACTTTCATATCTGCTGGCTCTTGGTTCTTAGTGACACCTGCTGAGCCCCCATCCCAGCCAACAGAGCAAATACAGCATCCGACTAGTTTCAGGAAGGGTAAGAATATCCAAAACATTAACTTGGAGAAATTTTATCTAATTTTCTAAACAGCATAGAAAAATGCCAGTAAACAAGAAAATCAAGCACGAATATTACATTGGTATATGAGTAACTTGAATGGTGATGAGTGAATAATTACAGAAAACTTATTCCAAACCATTATGTCTCCAATCCTGGTAAAAAGCCCTGGTCCTCTGAGATCTATTGCTTCTGACTATGTTCATCCTCTCATCCCAATCAAATAATGACCTTCTTTTCATTTCTCCAAATCAATGAATACTTTGAAAACTTACCCACGACCTTTCTCTCCACTGCTTGTTGTCATCATCTGGGGATTATAGTACGTATGTCAGTGACTCAAGTGACACTTTTGACTTTCTTGGTTTCTTGACTTGATTCCACCAATTTCTATGGGTTGACTCTGAACTTTTCTATCAATTCAAACCCTCTTATCTCTTAAATCTGCAATGCCAATATTTTTTGTACTTATTGGCCACAATGACTTGTTCTGCCTGCCATTCTGGTTGGCCACTTCTGACTCCTTTTCCCCCTTTATCTATGCCTCACATAGACGGGGATGCTTCCTCCTATAAGCTCTATTTCATTTCTAAGACAATCAAAGTAAGGTCAGACTCAGCAACCATTGCTAATTGGTTATATGAGTTTGGTCCATATATTTCACTCCCAAAAGTCTTTGTTTCTCAAATTGACTTTTGCAAATCCTTGGACTCTCTGGCTATCAGCAGATATCACAGGCAAAAAGCAATACTTTGGCATTATCTCATAAAGGGCTATAGGTGTACTATTTAACTTTGTTTTTGACTAATGTGAAGAAATGACTAAATGCCATTGACTTTGAACAGGGTGTCTATTTGTATGGATTTCATTAGAATAAACCTCAATAATTTTCAGAAACCTAGCAATGGAAATCTATGTGCCAAGGAGCCATGGATAATACATGGTAACAAAGTTAGTGAGAGGATTTAGTCTTTGGATAACGTACAATGAGAAGAAATAGAGTTCAACATTCCAGGAAATGGTTTAAGGACAGAGCCTCAAAGTGATTTTATAATTATTTATTTTCAGTGCAGCCCTTTTATCAGACCTCATTAAAACGTCTCAGCATTGTTTATTCAACATACCATTTAATCAAATCCTTCTGCTAGATTTTTCCCAAAATTCATTCGTGATCCACATGAATCACAAATGGAGAGTTATCATGAAGAAAAATGCAGGAGAGTTATAGAAGCTTTCTTTTCTTTTTTGAACAGTAAATATTTTATTAACCTATCTCTATTCTTTAAAATTAGTTTATCTTTGATCATGTATTACTTTGCTTTAGATAAAAAGCACTGTTTGCATCTGAAAATCAGATAGATTGGAAAGAGATTCAGAGTTATATTTCTTAGTATTGCCCTTTACTTCTTACATGTAAACTTTCAGTCTAGGAAAAAGAATTCAAATATAAATTCATTAAAAAAATTTTGTATGTGTCAATCTCCATGTTATCCACCACAATATAATAATCACTTATCTATAGGGCCTATCACCTCAATAAAAATTCAGTCTTATTAGAAATATTCTCAAGAATAGGAATAAGCAGGTTTTGTGCAGGATCCATACAGATGGTTAAAAAAAAAAGTAAAGAAAACACATAGCTTCATTATATTTGTTTTCAGAATTCACTAAAACCGTTTAGTCATAAAAGTAATGAGGAAGACAGAGCCTGAATTTTTTTTCTAAGGTAAAAATGAGCTGGAGATGTTTTAAAGACAAGACAATGTAAGTCATTTATGTGTATGAGAGCTTTAGACTTATGACAGCTTAGGGCCTCAAACAGCTTGGGGAAAATTAAGAAAATGGGAAATCAGCTTCTCACTTCTAAATGTTAACTCAGATGCCAGTGACAGGCCTAGACGACACCTTTCCCACAGAAGAGAGTCCAGTGATCTGTGTTTCTACACTCGCCCTCCAGGACAGGGCTCTTTTGGGCTTTGCTAGGTGACCGAACATGTGCTACACTGTAAGGTCACATCCTTTCCTCCTGGAGTTGTGGACAACCAGGTGCATGCTGGCGTCCCAGGGAACATGCATCCGAGGCAGGCTGCCATGCTGTGATGTTGGGCTCCCAGTTAAACAAAGCAGCCGTGAGACCGTGCCCATCCTTCCACGCATGCCCACTCTCCCACCCCAGCTGCACGGTACTTACTTTCCTTCGGAGCTGTAGCTGTTGATGCTGCCGTCGGTGGACTCTCGGCTGGGCTGGCGCACCATCTTCCGCATCTCGGCCGCCATGCCCGTCTCTGTGCTTCTCTGGATGGTGCTCTTCAGCTTCTTGTGGCCCGACTCTGGCAGGAGAGAGTCAAGGAAATGCTCAGTTTTCTTTAGAAAATTTCCCCCAAATATCGATTGATTCTGCCAATACAATTTTTAATTTTCACATAATTAAGCAGGTCATCATGGCCCAGGAGAACCATCTGATGAATGGCGTTTCTCTGCCAAGATGTGCATGGTGAGAGCAACAGGGATAGGTTCCCTACTCCAGCGCCTGCCCAAAGCTCTGTGAACCCATGTGAGCTCACTGGAGTACTGCTGCTGACAGCGTCTGTGAAACCCTGTACCTGGCACTGGAGTGCCACATAGGCAGTGGAGAACACCTAGCAGTTTTCCCACTCAGGAATTCTCCAGATGCATGGGAGCAGACCAGCAAAGTCCAAAAGAGCCCTGTCCTGGATGGTGTCCTTTCCAGAAGTTGCACCTGGAGCTGAGCATGGGGGCATGAGGGTATCTGCAGTCATACGTCGGCAGCCCTCACAGAGAGGAACGCAGAGTTGTGTATGATGAATCCACAACATGCTAACACATGCCATGTGACACATGCACTCATGGAGATGGCATGTAGCTCTTGGGGTGGGTGTAGCAGGCACTGTCCTAGCTCCGAGGCCACACAGCCGACCTGCGACCTGCGGCCTCTAACTGGCTGCATGACTCCCCTGGGCCATCCGGGCTGTGCCTCCACTCGCACTGTGGATAACGCATGCTCACTCGAGCTCTTGGTACATTCAGAGCATCTTGCTTGAGCCTCTGTAAAGTGTACGTCCACACCTCCTGCACAGTGTGGTAACGGCTCTTAAGCCTTTATGTGATCACATGCTGGGTGGCAGCAGGAGGTCAGACACTGCACGATTTTATTCTGGCTACACATTCTACATGTATACATATTTTTTCTATAGGGTCATTTGCTACCCACTAAAAATATATTAAAATGCTTTACATACATAGTTACATACTTAACTGCATATCTGTAAATCAGGTGCCTACATATACTCTCAGATAGACCATATGAAAGGCTGCATTTTTCACTTGGTTGCTGTAACCCTTTTTGTAAATTGTCTAGCCAAATATATGCTAAGTTTTGCTCTACAGACTCAATGTGGATGCTTCTCACACATCTTTTGATAGTTGATTAGATTTTTATTGCTTTGTTGTTCTTAACATTTATATCACAATCTTTGCTTATAAAGGCAATATCTGTACATTACAAAATATTCAAATATCATAGAAACAGCGAATGTTGAATGTTCTCAAAGACTTGTTCACGACTTGGAGTTACTTTATTTTGTACTCACACACACGTCCACATAGCCCTGCTACCCACAGTCTCCACCTTCTTCCTTGGCCATTGGATGCTCCCCCAATTCAGGTACTAGGAGGCCCTCTCCGTGGAGGTTTTAGATACAGGAAGCCTCAGCCCTTGAAACGTTTTACTTTTTTCTACACTTACGTCCTAGGTGATGTCAACCACAGCATTAAAGCCATTTATCCTTATGCTTCCCAAATACAACCAACAGCCCTAACCTTCTCCTAAGCCACTGATCCAGTTGCCCATCAACTCTGCTTAGCCGTCTAACTGGCATGTCAACACTAGCTTATTCAAACAGCTTACCTCCTCAGCTCCACCTCCTCCCATGACCTCCGCTTATGCCAGGTCTTCCTCCCTCAGCAAATGGTCCGCCATTCACACAGACTTCAGGCATAAACCCCGTGGTCACCCTTATTTCTCCATCTGACACACCCACATCCAATCAATCCATGGATCCTGTTGGCTTTCCCTTCAAAATGCATACCAAATCTGACCACACTTCTGCTTCTCCACGACTGTGATCCCATGTAAGCCACTGTTGTCACCCAACAAGACTGCTGTCATACCCAGAAATGGGTCTCACTGTCTCCATTTGCTCATCTTCAGAATATTCTTTACACAGTGGTCCTAAGGATTCCTTAAAAACATACATCAGAATAGGTCATTCTCTTGCTCAAGATCTTACAATAATTCACCATAATAAAGAGAAAATTCAAAATTATTATCATGGCCCATAAAATGGTTAACATTTTGTCCCTGGACACCCATCAGTTCTCACCTTCCATCTCTCACTCTACATGGTCATGCTCTCAAGCCTTCTTTGCATTCCTGGAGCCCCCAAGGTGCCATGTCAGGTTCCTTGGCATGCATCTGTCCCTCCTAACTTTCCAGCCTGCTTCCTCACTCTAGTCAACTCTATTTCAATCAGCTCCTCAGAGACCCTTCCCACACTGTGTCACCTGGCCATGCTCTACTCTTCCTCATAGCACGACTTAATCTGCCACAACTTTGCCTGCTGTGCGTTGCCTGTCTCCTAACTAAAATTCCCTTTCTACAAAGACAGAGTTGTTGTGAGCACTGTTTCCTGTCATTCCAGGGTCTGCAGCAGTGGAACACACTGTGGAAGTTGGGATCCCACCATACATGCTGATGTGCAGTGTTCACACTCCATGTCAGGTGTTGTAATACAAACCCACATGTATTTATTCTTTTCAACAATTGCAATAGTCCCTTTTATGCTCATGTGGCTTCATAATTAGACCGTCTCTATATTAGTAGGCTTTTGGAAGTTTCTAGATGTTTAGGAGAGTCTTTATAGAAGAAAGTCCTAGAAGTCAAACTGCTAGTGAAAGGGCAGGAATCTGTTTAATCTCAACAGTAATTTCCAAACTGCCCTTTAGAAACTTTGCAGCAATTTACACTCCTACGAACATCCATACAGATGTCCCCATTTTCTGAACTGAAACTCTGGTTCTGTCTTCCCCTTCATGGTCTCTGTTTTGCCCACCTGACTTGTCACTGTAGAACATGTACAAACAAGAGGAAACAAGAAACGTGATTCCTTGCAAATCACTAAATTTAGAGATGAAAGGCAGGGACTTCATTATGGCCATTCTAAATGCCATTTCATTTAGTATTGTATTTATCCATTTAAATACCATGCCTTGTTCTTAGAAGGGTGTTCATTTATGAAGTCACTGTGGTGGAGCACTCTTCCATTCAGGCTTACACACTGGCCAGATCCCACTTGAGTAATGGGGCGAGCCCCATGGACATGTCACCAAACTACTGAGCCATGTAGAATTACAAGTGCTTATCCACAGTAGCATGAGATGGAGCATCCTGGGTGGAGCACCAGTTCCTACTGAAAATCATGAAGGTCTCAGCTAGAGAACTCAGAGAGAACTTAATACCTAGATGGTAAGGTAATGCTGAAGACTGGAGGAGAAACAGTTAAGAGGTTCAGCAGCATGGAGGTTAGTGTTAGAGTGTTAGTTCACTCTGTTTTTCATCTGCCAGCCCACCAATCCACCCATTGATGCACCCATCCATCCATTATCCATCTATCCATCCATCCATCCACCCACCTACCCATACACACACTCACCCACATACCCACCCACCTAGTCACCCATCCATTCGTTCATCTACCAGTTCACTCATTCATCCATCCATCCGTCTACCCCGCATCCATCCATCTACCCATTCATCCACCCACCCATTAATCTTCCCATCTGTCCATCCATCCATCCATCCATCCATCTATCCAACAAACATTTATTGAACACCTACTGCGTGTTATGCACTGTTCTATATTCTAGAGACATGCCAATGAATGACACATTTCCTGCTATCAAGAGCTTACATTCTAGCGTGTGTATATACAAGAAAGGCAATGAACAAATAAAGAAATAAAGATATGATATAGCTGATAAAAAGTGGTATGGAAAAATTAGGCAGGACGAAAGGGAGAGAATAAAGGGGTAGAGCAGCAATGGTATAATGTACAGGGATGGAGTCTCAGTAAGCAGGGTCTAGGGGAGTGACGACCCAGCCACCAGGGAAGAGGAAGGCAGCACATGGGGGGTCCTGTGGCAGAAGGTGCCAGTGATGGTGGTTAGGAAAGGCATACAGGAGAGGCCCTGGGCTTTCCCTCCTGTATTTCATGTCCATGTTGACTCTGCTGAGAGGCTGTGTTACCAGCAGTCTTGGGGCTTTGTGTGTGGCTGGCAGTCCAGATGGCATGGCGTATAGACCATTACCTGATTTCTCTTGAATTTTCTAACACAGGTTTCACAAAGGTGATTGCTCATTACATATTTATTCAATGAAGGAAAATGCAAGCTTTAGAAGTGAATAATCCTTATTAATTTGTTTGTGTTTTTAATAGGGATGTTGTTAAATGTTACATACACAGTGTTCCAAAATTCTTAGAGTAGTTTTAAGCTTTAATCACTTCCAAAGTATAAATGTTAGCATGCTCTAAAAAAAATTTTTTTTGGAGAGGTTAGTTATTGAACTTTCTTTTATACTTACCTAATTTTGTGAGTCTGAATAAAACATTTTTAATTTTTTTTTTTTTTAGTCCTTCTGGTTGAAGATGACAGATGAGCTGATTCCCAGCTGTTGAATTATTCACATTAACAAATATATATGAAAAGGGCTTTGAGAGGCTAAGTCTATCAAAAAAGAAGCTGAACAAACAGTTCTAGCTTTTAACTAGCTTTATTTAAATTTATAAGGGCTCTAGAAGTAATTCAGAATGTGAGGATTGAAAGAAACCTTGTTTTAGAGGTGTAGAAACTGAAAATTTGGAGAAATATAATTCATGCAACAAATGTGTTCAGCACTTACTCTGGGCCCAGTCTTTTCTAGATGCTGGTGATACAGCAAGGAGCATAACAGACAAAACCCCACCCTGGTGGCACTTACATACTAGTAGGTGCAATGGCTACTCAACATCATGCTAGCTGGTAGCAAAAGATGAATTAGAAACCTGACTTCCTGGGCAACCCTCTCAGGTCCCCCTCCCACTCTGGGAGCTTTTCTGTCCTTTCAATAAATCCTGCTATCTCAACGTAAAAAAAAAAAAAAAAAGGAAAACTGACATCTTAAATGTCAGCCATGCAATCATTCCATTACACAAAAGTTTAGGAAAACACAAGGTATGGACTTATTTATTTTGCAAAGAGAACAATTATTTAGCTATTATCTTGTACACATTTGCATATGGGTTTACAAGTTCATTTGTAAAACTTTGCTAAAAAGCACATATCTATACAGGCACACATGTACATAATCATCTGCATATATATTCCTACATATGCTGAATTACAACATAAATATGTTACACATATGCAATATTTTAATATTAATATAATGCATTAAATTTATAAAATATTAAAAATGCTGTTATTATTCTGAGATACCACCATTGTTAGTAATTATTTATATAAGTTGAAGAATTATTGACCTTACCAAGACTTAAAATTTACTATCAAATTATGACATGAAACCTTTGATTTTAAAATGCTGTCCCAAGTATTCCACAAAGGATGAAAATATTAGAAAATGAGTGCATTTTAATATTCTCTAGTCACAAACTCATGAAAAATTAGTAAAACCTATAATGTCTGGAGGCAACATTTAACCATGTCCTAGGAGAACAAACTTCTGCTCAGAGTGCTCCAAAAGGTGTCACCTTTACACAGAAACTCTTTTTCTCTTGCATATTTACAGACATATGTTTTATTTGGAAACATCCACTGACTTATTAACTCGCTCTGTAAATATTCATTAAACACCAAGAACCTATGCTATAATAGGCATTGTTCCAGGTATTAGAGATACAACAGTAATAAGACAGGATAGGGTATATGAGGAAGACCTCCCTAAAATGGAATTATCTTTTGTAGGGGTGGTTTCTTGTAGTACAGGCTTCTTCCATCATGTAGGTGTTCCAGGGACCCATTGGCATCAGTGTACCAGCCAGCATTATTGTGAGAGATTGCATTTGGCTTCATTACCTTTGGCTTCACCGAATTTTTGGGGTGGCAGGGGGAGATTCTTCCAATGTGTCTGCCCATTTCATGACGGGTGATTTATGAGTGCACCTGCCCACACCGTGTTGAGTGTTCAGCAGTGCTGATCGAAAAACATAATGATCCCTGTGCCCCACCCACCCTATTCACCTGATCTCGTCCTAAGCAACATTTTTTTTTTGTTTGTTTGCATCTTGGTTGAAAAAAGTTCTCAAAGGGAAACATTCTGCTGATGTGGAAGAGGGGAAACAAACAAACAAAAACCCAAACAAACAAAAAACGGCAGAAGTACTAGAAAGCACCAAAATTGACGAGTTCAAAAACTGTTTTGAGCAGTGGAAAAAGCATCTCGATAGGTATATTACATCAAACAGAGAGTACTCTGAAACTGACTGAAGTTTAAACTTCAGGGTGAGAATAAATACACAAATTTTTATATATAAATTCTGCTTTTTGGAGGGACCCCCGCCTTGTACAATAAACATAAACGTGAGTTGGGACCTTGAGGAACAGGTCAGAACTAGAGAGAGAGAGATAGAAAGATAAATAGATAAGCTATATTGACATGCAGGTGCAATGAAAATCTGTGGTGCTACAAGTAGTAACTTAAGGAGGAAATAGAGACTAAAAGGGTAAATGGAAGGAAGCCTGAAATATTCCCACAATTAGAGGCTCAGAAGAAAAGCAAGACTGTGAAGAAGGCTAAAAAGCAGGACCTTTCACAGAAGAGAGAAAATAGGTAGGAAATCAGAAGAAGAAAGTGTCTGAAGAAGTAATAAATAATAATAATAATAATAATAATAATAATAATGTGTTTGCTACTTGGAGTTTTAGTAAGATAAAGACATAGACGTGGCCATAGTGCTTGGCTTCCCAGAGATAAGTGACTTGGAGAGTGATACGCTTTGTTTATTTCTTCCTTTATTTACTCATTTGACAAAGAATTTCCCGAGTGCTCTGTGCCCTGGTCCTGTCTACACAGGTGTAAAAAGGAGTCAAGCCCTGATGGCAACCCTCTCATGCTCAGAAGTAGAGACAGATGAAACAAGGCCAAGTGCGATGCAGTGCCAGGGTTAGGCAGGGACTTACTTTTACATGTATTCAACTCTGTAGTTATTGCATTGTGAATTTGATGATACGGAGGAGGAACACAACAGCTGAGACAGGACGTGAGTCTGCTGCTGGCAATGCTGCAGGGCGCCTGGCCTCTGAAGAGTCCCACAGTAGGAAATGCAAAGCTCTTTCTCCTGTGAATTTTAGCTTCTGGAGACAATTCTGGGGTTTAGGATCATTTCCAAGCTACACTGCCTAGAAGTGGGCCAGTGATGGTATCTGGTGTTCAAGCTAAACATCACCTATGTTGTAGACTCTGACAGCACCAGGCCTCCTGGGAGACTAAGATTGGTACCCAGGGGATGTAAGGAGGGAATTAACTCTGTGTGGATGGAGGAGCATAGAGGGTAGCTCTGCAGGTGCAATTAGCCCAGGAGAGCAGTGTACCCACGGGTCCCAAGATGAGAAAGAGCGTAGCCTCTTAAGAGAAAGTTTCCAGAATGGCCGAGGTGTAGACAGGGAGGCCTAGGAAGTCCTGAGGGCCTAGGAAGTCCTGAGGGCCTTGTATATAAGGCTCTTGGGGCCAAAGACATATGTCATTGGGTGGATGTTATATTAGTATTAGTGCCATTCTTAAAGGTCTCAAGGTCTAGTCTTCCCAATACCCATCTTGCCCATATAGCACTGTGTATCTACACTGTATTCTGCATGAAAGAGCAATATGGTCATAAACCTCCAGCAACCATCCTTTAAAAGAGTGTGTCCTGAATTTCTCTGCTGGTGTCAGACGCTTCCACTGCTGTAGTAACCACACAGAAAGAAGTTTGTATTAGTCTGCCCTAATAGCACCCCAGTTTTCTTTAGTATTTAAATAAGCAAAAATGTTCCTTTTGGTGTTTTGCCAAGGTTTTTGAATATATTTCATCCTAAGTCAGCTAAGTACAACTTGAGAACATTTCGCACGTTGGAAGGTTATTTTTAGAACCTTGCATGTGGGTTTCCCAACTTCTAGTTTCCTCATTTTCTCTCACTCATTCTCCGGTTAATCCACCAACCAGAAACTCTGCCATTTTCCTTCTGTCTTCCCATTTTCCAAAGAGATTTATAATGAAAAATATAGTGAGTAGTACCATTCAGAGTATTTTTGTGAGATAGATGAATATTCCTTTGGTGACATTCTCCTTCAGGAGAACACTTAGGGTCTTTCCAGTGAACCTGCCCTTTCTTCCACTGCCACAAACCTAAAAAGAGAAAGCGCTTTCCTTTGCTGCCATGTACTTGGAGTTCTCTACAGATACCACCTGAGAAAAGGGATTCATGTTTGGACACTAACGTTTATTTTTGTTTTCAGGTCTTCTGAAATAGCTATTCTTCCTAAGAAACCTGGCATTGTTACAAACAATACAGTCCTGCCTGTTGGATCTTCCTAGATCACTCAGGCACATTCATCTTGTCAGCAAGATGTTGGCTGATACAACTTGGATTTTCCCTTTGCCCAAATGGTGAAAATGTAGGCAACGGCAAGTTGAAGTTTTATCTGTTTTAAATAATCTGCATAGTAAACTTATGCCTGCCCAAAAAATACTAAAAACAAAGTTAACAGTCACTGAAACATACCACCCATGCTTCACTGAGTTTTGAGCAAAGTTGAAGCCAGAGAAGGGGAGGAGAACTCCTCACACCTATAAACCCAGCACCAATTGTAATCTATTGTTACAGAACAAGATTGCAAAGTATTCTGCACAGAGCAGTTTTCCAAGTAGAATGAGGCAGATTCTTCCTTCCTTCCTTCCTCTTTCTCTCTCTCTCTTTCTTTCCATTCTTTTTCTCTCTCTTTTTTTGAGTTGGAGTCTCACGTTTGTTGCCTAGGCTGGACTGCAGTGACACGCTCATGGCCATCGCAGCCTCGATCTGCTGGGCTCAGGCAATCCTTCTGCCTCAGCCCTCCAAGTAGTTGGAACTGTAGAGGTACAGAGGCACACCACGACACACAGCTAGTGTTTGTAATCTATTGTAGAAATGAAGTCTCACCAAGTTGCTGAGGCTGGTCTTGAACGCCCGGATTCAGGTAATCTTTTTGCCTAGGCCTCCCAAAGTGCTGTGATTACAGGCTGAGCCACCGCGCCCGGCATCTTTTCTCTTTTTCGTGCGTTTTGGCTTCCTTCCTTCTCTTTCTTTCCTTCTTTTTCTTTTTCTTCCTTTCTTTTCTTCCTTCATTTCTTTCTCCTTCCTTCCTTTTTCTTCTTTCTTTCTCTTTCCTCCCATCTGTTTCTTTCTTTCCTTCTCCTCCCTTCCCTCATTTCTTCAAAATAAACACACACATTTAGTTATTATACTTGTCAATTGGATAATGTACCTTCTTTTTTATTTTTATTTTTATTTATTTTTTATTTTTTATTTTTTTTTTAGTTGGAGTCTCACTCCGTCGCCCAGACTGGAGTGCAGCGGCCGCTCCCGGCCACCGCAGCCTCGACCTGCTGGGCTCCGGCGATCCTTCCGCCTCAGCCTTCCAAGTAGCTGGAACTACAGGCACACGCTACCACGCCCGGCTAATTTTTTGATTTATTGTAGAGATGAGGTCTCGCTTGCCCAGGCGGGTCTCGAACCCGCAGGCTCAGGCAATCCACCCACCTCAGCCTCCCAAAGGCACAGGATTACAGGCTGAGCCACCGAGCCCGGCCTTTTTTTATTTTTAGATTCAGAGGGCATGCATGCAGGTTTGTTACATGATATATTGCATTGACATTTGGGATTCTATTAAGCCCATCATTCAAATGGTGAACATGGTGTCCCACGGATTGCTTTTAATCCTTGCCCCCCTCCACTCTTCCTGCTTGAAGAGTCCCCAGTCTGTTGTTCCATCTTTATGTCTGAGTACACGTTCTTTCTGTGCCTCCCATTTAACTCAAATGCTACTTAGAAGGCAGTACAGTCAAGCCAAATGTCACAAATGACTCAAACCCAATGCCCACTCTCACCCCCTTCTCACTATTGGGACTTCCCCTGAAGAGAACAGAACACATCCTTTCCTGCTCAGCTCTCAGTGGCAAGAGGACATGATCCCCTGCATCTCAGCATGGGGCACTTGCTGGAGCTGGCAGACCTGGGCCCTGAAAGGAAGAGTCACCATGACAGCCCCAGACTGAACTGCCCACTTGGACCGTCATGTGAGATGTGAGAGTGATAAGCCACTGTGTGTGCAAGTGTCTTGGTAAAGCAGCCAACTGCATCGCACCGTAGACAGCATTCTAAACAAAAACCATGCGGAGTTTTAACAACTAAAACATAGTTTTGCAAGGAGTGCTCTCAGCTTTCAATCAAGTCAAACATCACATTACTTAGAAAGCTGGGTCCTTTCTTAGGTCCGTGTTTGGAAGAGTAGGACTCCTCTTCTAACAATAGGCGTGTAAGAGGTGTTTTCTTCCCTGGAAAGTCTCTAAAAATGCAGGGTTGGGGGGAGAGTCTAGCATCAGACACTGTTCACTGAGTGTCCATACTGAGTAAGGCACCTGGCGACCACTGTGTCCTGCCCTGATAGTTTGACCTTCTGGAGGGAGCACACACATCTAGAGGTACTTAGTTACTGCACAGCAGTGGCTGGACTGCATATGATGTGACAAATGGAGCTTAGTGGGATCATAAGCATAGAGTAAAGTGTTTTCTTTCTCTCTCTCTCTCTTTTTTTTTTCTTTGTGAGTCAGAGTCTCACTCTGTCACCCAGGCTGGAGTGCAGTTGCATGCTGCCGGCCACCGCAGCCTCGACCTGCTGGGCTCAGGCAATCCTTCCGCCTCAGCCTTCCAAGTGGCTGGAACTACAGGCATATGTCACCACACCTAGTTAATTTTTTGATTTATTGTAGAGATGAGGTCTCACCAAGTTGCCCAGTCTAGTCTCGAACCCGGGGGCTCAGGCAATCCTCTCACCTCGGCCTTCCAAAATGCTAGGATTATAGGCATGAGCCACCGCGCCTGGCCTTAGTGTTTTCCATATTCCATAACACAAGCAGGCTCTCTGTGTTTCTCAGTACATTCCTGGAACTGAGCGGGGTGGATTTCACCGAGGTCTGATTTAGAACATGAGCTGTGTATGAGAGGTTCTTTAGAGAGATCCGCTGAGCAAGTGGAAGAGATGATGGTGAGAACTCACAGCATGAGGATAGGACTCCAGCAGGGATATCCCCCAAGGGAGCTATGTTGACACTCAAAGCCACAGCAAAGGAATGACTAGGGATTATGGGTGACTTCTTTTTTTTTTTTGAGTTGGAGTCTCACTCTGTCATCCAGACTGGAGTGCAGTGGCCGCTCCCGGCCACTGCAGCCTCGACCTGCTGGGCTCTGAAGATCCTTCCGCCTCAGCCTTCCAAGTAGCTGGAACTACAGGTGTGCGCTACCACGCCTGGCTAATTTTTCTGATTTATTGTAGAGATGAGGTCTCGCCAAATTGCCCAGGTGGGTCTCGAACCCGCAGGCTCAGGCAATTCACTCACCTAGGCCTCCCAAAGCACGGGATTACAGGCTGAGCCACCGAGCCTGGCCACGGTTGACTTCTTACTTGCGGACTCCGCGTGACTTGAGCCAACAGCAGAGCAGGAATTATAGGTTCTCTGAGGGCTGCAGCCTTCCCCACCATGGCAAGAGGCTGGCAGGAGCAGAGGCAGTTGTGTGAGGGCAGGACAGGGAGGACACTAGAACAATCTCCATGACCAGCCCTGAAGGTGGGAATAAAAGTCCACATGAAAGTAAGCGCCCCTCCCCCAACGCTCCGGCCACATGGCTGTGAGCACACCTTGTCCTCAGCACTGGCCACAGTTTCCTGGCAGATGAATGGACAGAGGCCTGACTATGAAAGAAGACTTCACAAGATCAAATCACAAGGTGAGTTAAGGAGTCAATACAGAAGTTAATAAGCACACATGATACTCAAGATGCCATGAAAAGACTTCCTCAGTTGCCCTAAGCCCATGCCTCAGCCTCTCCTTCTGCATCGCAGGGCCCTGTTCTGCTCTACCTGGCCTCATCTCTTCACACAGTTTTCCCTCTCATGGATCAAGACGTGGCCAAGAGTGTGTGCCCACCCAGAACCCACACTCCCTTCGGAACCAGCTCTAGATCCCTGGGGTCTTAAAATTTCATTCTCAAATGGCCCCAAATCCACACCCAGGGTCATCCTTGGTGGCTCTCTGGGTTCATCCTTGTGAGGATGGACAGCAACGTTAGTGAGCATGCCCTGAAGCCCATGTGGTATGGACAAGTCTGGACACAGCAAGGTTCCTCCAGGTGTAGGGCGGGGCTCAGTGGGGAGATGCGTCAGGGAGGCATGGAACCTGAACAGTCTGAGAACCCCAAACTGGACTATGACCACCTCTGTCAAAGATGACTGTCTTGTCAAGGCAAGAGACTGCATGACCTTTTGTTAGGGTTTTGTTAGCTCGGGTCTTAACTTCTAAATGACAAAGCATGTGGGCTTCCATTCACTGTCCCAGGCCTCCTCATTGGACAAAACTGCCCCACTCCATAACCAATGAATTTTTCTGCCTGGGCATTTGATGGAGTTATTCTTAGGCTCCATCTGCTGGGTACTTTTGTTTTGAGTTTTGGTCAGACTGAAAAACATGTGGCAGATTCTGACGATAAAAACCCAGGAAAATCTTACAGGAGTAGCAGAATCCAGTTCTCTTCATGGGGGCTTCCCCAGTCAGTTCAGAAAACTCAGGGCCTCAAGGTAGGAGGGCAGGTATCAAAGCTGCAGTTCTCCTGGGGGTGGGCGTACCTGGAGACTCATTGTCACTCTGTCTCTGGAGAACAACCCCTACATGCAGAGACTGTGAGCCCTACAGGCCTGATGGAACATTCCTCATAGAGGCCAGGCGGGCTGGCAGTGAGGCAGGGGAGAGGGTCAGTGCAGCAGAACTTCACAGACAAAACCAGGAGGTGCTCACATACTGAAATGATTAGTCTACCATCCTCACATGATTGTGTGAATACTTCTCTATGTATTTTTCATAGAAGGTTAAAGCATCATTTATGAAGATTTTATTTAAGCAGAGAATCTGAAGAAAACCGTGGTCCTGGGGTCAGTCCTTTCAAAACTATAAATTGGCAACCATATAGTCTTTTTAAAATTAACACCAGGATTATCAGGAGAAAGAGGAAGTAAATTCAACACACTTGTAACTCTCCTCTTATGTTTATTAAAATCAAGAGGTAAGAAGGACTGTTGTTCAGAGTGATATTTACCATTGCTAATTAATAAAAAAAAAAAAACCCAGCTTCTATTTTACTAATAGAACACTCAGAATTTTTTTTTTTTTTTTTGTGTGTTGGTCTCATTCTGTCAGTCAGGCTGGTGTGCAGTGGTACAATCATGGCTCACCATAGCCTTGACCTCCTGAGCTCAGGCGATCTGCCTGCCTTAACCTCCTGAGAAGCTGGAACTACAGGCGTGTATGCCCAGCTAATTTAAAAAAAAAATTTTTTTGTAGAGGGGAGGCCAAGGCAGGAGAATTGCTTGAGCTTGGGGTTCAAGACCGGCCTAAACACTCAGAATTTTATTGGCAGAAAATTCAGTAGGGTAAAGCTCACAAACATGTCTACCAGCAGCCTCCTCAGAGGAAGATAGCGATAAGTCTAGGCTACAAAACATCCAGCTCACTGCCCTGCTTGATTGCTTGATCTAACTGCCTCCAGAGACCGGCATATGCCCACGAGACTGTGTCATTATAAAGAGGAGCGTTCACCTTTCACAGGTGAATAAGAAATACTCAAGGTGATTACATGCTTCCAAATTATTATCATCTGAAAATACTTATCTCATATGTGTATCATAAGGAGGCTTATTTGGATTTATGATTACATGCGGGTGATACAAGTTAGTCCATCAGTGTAATTTCTACCACCAACATTAGAAGTATAGAAAAATGGGGATTAAAACGAAAAAGTGTAATAGTATCTATATACTGAGTGATTTATGGTTTAAAAGGAGGAAAAGGGTGTCCAGATTATTTAACAGGTATAGAAGGAGTGATGTTAGTGAATTTAGGGATATTCTGCAGAACCTAAGAAAGGAGAGGAGAATAAATTAAATGAGAGACAGACAGAGGGAATGGGGGTTGGGGAAGAAAGTCAGAAACACCACACTTTGTGAGGCCAAAAAATCCAGAGAGGGTGGCCATCCACACAGTGTGACTCTGACCAGCTGGTCCTTTCAAAGCCAAATGCTCTGATAAGTCTATTTCAGGCTGCACCGAGATCGTCCCTGTATGGAAGTATGACACGGGGACAACAGGCCGATGAATAAACCGTGCCAACTTGAGGCCTGGCCACGTAGGCTTTGGTGGCATTTTGGGGTGCGTTGTGTGCCACAGAGGAAGAATGATTCCGTGACTGGGAGAATATAACATAGGCATAACAGGATTAATTTGAGCCTGTGTTTTAGAGATTTGGAAAACTACTGGCTGGTTGCTTCTCCTGAACTGTGATTAGAATGAATGTTAAATAACAAAACAAAGTAGCCTATCAGAAGACCAAAAGAAAACCCTTAGAAAATGAACAAAAAATTTAAAGTTTGGTGGTGAAAATTAGCACAGCAGAATATTAAAAGTATTAGGCCCTTAATTTTCATCGTGTTACTTATCTTTTGAGAATTAGGTGAAAAATAACTTGAACAGGCAATACAATAGAAAGTATATCGATGAAGAGAAACCTTGGTGGATTCAGGTTTACTAGTCTTCAGAACCGCATCACCCACCTCCAAGGAAACTGACTAGATCATTTCAAGTGCAGGATTTAGTGATCCTATGGAAGAACAAGGAACACGCCTAAGCAGACAACTAAGAAGTAAGAGACTGAAATGTCAACGGAATGAGAGAGGAACAGTGCATGTATTACTAACTCTCGTGTGATGTTCTCAGCATACCTGGTTATTCCCTTCTTCTTTCCAGATTCTGCTCTCAGGGCTTGGCCTAACAACTTGACTGTAAATGATGTCTTGATGGTTGGAGGAGTAGAGGATGCCCTCAGTGCTAATTAGTGAAATGTGTGGTTCTGGTTTGGTGACATGTTAACAGGCGGGCGCCAACGAGTGTGGCCAAGACTGTGGGGTTGACAACTTCTCTTGAGGAGGAAAACACTACTTTATAAGCTAAAAACAAGCCTGACAGAGGTAAATCTATAGGGATATTAAGTACTTTACTTAATGTATTTTGAGGCTTGCGCGATATTAAAGCAGAACTAAAAATAAACATTGATCTGAAAACCCTGAAATGCAAATGATAATTGGGTTCAACAGTTCCATTTTAGAAGAGAACAGATCTGAAGCTTAGCACAGGGACTTTGAAATAAGTGCTTGACTCTGACTCTGCCTAAAGGCCCCAAGGCATGGTGGGACAACACTCTTAGCTGGCAGAAATCAGAGCCTGACTCCTCCCACTCTTAAGTCTCTGACTTTTATGATGATAAAACGCCAATTTCTGCCTTGTTTAAAGAAGAACGCATTATTATGAAAGCAGTGGACTGTGTCCTTTATTCCAGGACTGTTTGTTTCACAGAGAACAGACACTGTCACACTCCACTTGTTCGAAATTTCACAAGCCAAGTCTAACCTCCAGGACTTCAGACTTTTTCTACCTCAGTGACTTGCTACATCACAGGTGGTGCAGCCTGGCCATGGTGGTAGATGATGTCCCAACAATGGGACAATGTCCCAACTTGGTCACTGTGGATTAGACACAGTCCAGAGAAGTCACTCTTAGCTCTGTTCTTCTCAGAGACAGGAAGATTTTGTTTGCAAACCTGTTCCTGAAGCCTGCTTCTTGAAATTGCCCTAAAGAAGTACAGAAGGAAGAAAAGTAGTGCCTATCCCTGGTCCCCTCAGTTCTTTGTAAGTTGACTTCAGCTGTTTATTTCCCAACAAAATACGTTCATAAATTTTGGAAAGAAAATAAGAAGTCAATTTCCAGATCAATCCGGGAAAAAAGATTATTTTCATGGACTTAAAAGTTTCACCTACCATTTGCTAAGTTAAACGCAAGACAACTTAAAAAAAAAAGAGATGGAACCCTGCCAGGTACAGGTGAATAGAATGATCTCAGGAGTACACCAGACAATTTTGATAGGAAATCAGGTTAATTTTGTAAAAGTGAGATACCATGGAAACACATGCCACAGGTTTCAACTATGGAATGAAATGCTGTAGCCTTTATATTTTCTCTATGGACACAACACTGTAATATCGAGATGGAAAGTCGTTATCACCAACACACTTCTGGCTGTGTGGTCTGCTCTGACCTGGCATTTCACACTGGCCTCAGAACCACAAAGCTCAGAATCCTGGCCCAGAAGTTTTAGCTCCTGTCAGAACAGCTGAGTTAGGATTGCCATCTTCACCCTAACACTCCACACCCTGACTGTGTGGGCCCAAGAAATCCACATGGCTTTCTGGATAGACTGCAAGTCCAAGTGTAATAACTGTGCTCATAAAGAATTTCACTTGTAATCCCAGCACTTTGGGAGACCGAGGCAAGTAGATTGCCTGTGCCCGCAGGCTCGAGACCAACCCCGGGCAACTTGGCGAGACCTCATCTCTACAATAAACACAAAAATTTAGCTGGGCGTCACAGTGCACGTCTGTAGTTTTGGCTACTTGGAAGGCTGAGGCGGAAGGATTGTCAGAGCCCAGCAGGTTGATTCAAAAAAGAAAAATGAATTTCACCATTTGAAAAATGTTTTCAACTGGTTGATGATGAAACCAAAGATGTGAGAGGTCAAATGATTTCCCAAAACCACAGACAGTAAATGGCAGAATCAGAACTCAGAATTCTAGCTCCAAATTCCTCAAGGCTTCGTCCTTTATGAGGCACTCATCATGTGGATGAGTGCTAAGGCTCATCCATTTACACCCGATTTGCTGGGTTCTGCCAGTGCTTCAGGATGTGACCTCCACAGAATATATCTCTCTCCTCCTAATTCTGGCCTTTGACTCCTGATTCCTTCCAACTTTCCGGTGTCCTTAGGAGAGAATTCAGTCGACCTTTGAGGGCACCTGTATTACACTTCAAACACATGTGCAGATGCACATGGAACTGTGTAATTCAAGTGAAGGTCCAAATCTTCATTAAGGTGTCATAACAGTGCTCTATGGAATGGAACAGCAGGCTGAGCATTGGTGTTACATGTCTAGGCATGTGCAGAAATCATGTTTCTCCAGGAGAATACTCTTATTTTAACATTTTAATTAAAGTTCACCAAAATAATAAGCCATGAGCCCTTTCTAAGACACATATGGTGACTCACAAGCACTTGTAATTAACCCTAGAATAGCATATGAATGGGGAAATTACAGGGAGGTGAAATCTCAATTAAACACATTTGCATAACAACCACCCATATCAGATCCTTTGGACCACTGCGTGTGCGCACACACACAAAGACACATAGAGGCACACATAAAGACACATACACACACAGACAAACACACAGAGACACATAGGGACACAGAGACACACCTACAGACACATAGACACAAAGACATACAAACACACAGACACACATACTGACACATACATGGACACACAGAGGCACACATACACATACAAACACACACAGATACACAGAGACGTACATACAGAGACATACACACACAGAGACACAGATGCAGAGACCAAACACATAGAGACACACATACAGACACACACAGACACACAGAGAAACACATGCATATATACACAAAGACACACACATACTGACACACAGAGACATATATACAGAGACACACAGACACAGATACACAGAGATATACATACAGAGACACACAGACACATAGACACAGAGACAGACACACACAGACTCAGAGACACACATACAGATACACACACAGATACATACAAAGAGACATACATACAGAGACATACTCAGACACACACACAGACAGACACACATAGACACACAGGGATACACACAGAGACAGACACATGAGACACACATATAGACACAAAGACACACACACACAGAGAAAAGAAAGAGGAGAGGAACAACAGCCTTCACTGGTATAAGCACCTTAAATGCTTTTGCTCAAAGTTGAGAAATACAATTTAAAAATTTCAAGTTTTTACATAAAAAGTTTCATCTTTTTAGGATAAAGCCCATTTCTGCTCCTATCCATGTGCCCTTCTTTCATGGGAAGACAGATTCCCCCCACTCCCCTCATGACTCCATCCTTATCTGCACCAGAGCTCTCCTCCCTCTGTACTAGGAGACGCTCCCTCTCTGTCCCCCACCTGCCAGCCCTCACCCCTGTGACACCCTCCCTCCTTTTCTCCACCTCATTCTCTCTAACTGTACTCTCCAAGCTCTGGGACCCCCAACATGTCTTTTTCAACAAACTGCTTGTAAACATGTACAGTCTGTCTGCCACACACTATGTGTTTTCTTACACATGTGCAGAAATACCCACCTTCACTTCCCAAGTATCTACTGAGCACGCGAGTGGTTTTGTTATAGACAGTGTAGATTCACAATGAAAAGAACTTACGACCAGGCGGGGAGGAACACATATGAGTGACTCTATTTCAGTAGGTTCAGAGGTATAAAATATATCCAAGTAAGGGTTGGGGCGTGGACTACGGCTGTACCTCTGCTGGGCAAGTTAAAGAACTTCCCATGGAGGAGAGACTTGAAATGGGCTGGGGGCAGTGGCCCCACAGGCCCCTTCATGCAGTCAATCTAACAGTGATGCCTCCAATGCACTGTTACCTACTGTGCTTTGACATGCCAGCCATTTGGAGTCTTTCTTATCTGTCTTGCTCAAATTGTACTTCCAAAGTTCACAACAAAACAACTGACTTTTCCTTAGGGCAAATTCTGTTTGAATCTCAGGCAACAAGATCCTCTGTACAGGAGGACAGCAGCAATGCTCACTGTCCCACTGGGAATCTTGAGAGGCAGTGAGAAAGTGTGGCTCAGAAAGGGGCGACAAAGGCCATGTATTGTCATGGCTTCCTTCATCACTTAGTGGACTCTTCTTTCCTCTGCTCCTTCACAGAGGTTCCTGTCAAGAATTTATCTTTGAGGCAGAAGATCTACAGTCTTCTTTGAGAATCTCCTTAAACCTCCTGACTATGTTGTTATCATCTTTATGTGCATATCTATCTCCTATGGCAGTGTCTCTAAGCCCAATCAATTTCATGACTTCCAAATCTTAAGTTCTGGTAGAATTCTGGCCACTTCCACCCAGAAATCCTGCCAGCAGTGTCGTGTTGACAACACTTTGGGGTTCTCTGCTGTGTCAACTTGGCTATGCTACACTTCCCAGTTAATCTGAGGTTTCAACCAAACACAAATCTGGGTGTTGCTGTGAAGGTACTTTGTAGATGAGATTACAGTCCATAATCAGTTGACTTTACTAAGGAAGATTACTTCAGATAATCTGGGTGGGCCTGATTCAATCAGTTGAAGGCCCATAAGAGCAGGGTTGAAGCTTCTGTGATGAAGGAAAGAATCCTCCTCAGACTGCAGCTTCAGTCACCACCCGTGAGGTCTCCCTTCCCTCCCCTCATGACCTTACCTGAAGTCAGGTGTGTCTGGCTCACCCCCACCATCATATAAGCCAGTTCGTTGTGATATATCTCTTGATACCCTACAGATTCTGCTTGTCTGGTTGACATGACAGTCACTCTTCCTGCCTCATCTCCTCTACCTATTCCTCCCTTACTCGAACTGGTCTCCCCATGTTGGATTATTGCCACTTCAGTTAACTTGGTACCACCATGGCAGATTGTCATAGAGATGGCATGTGGGACTCCTGTTCTCCTGCAGTCTGGTGTGTTGTCATCTGTCCTCCCTATTTGATTCTCACCAACTTTGCCATATTTACTGCTTCCTCTTCCCAACACTAACCTTTTGCTCCAACCCAGCTGGTTACATCTTGCTTCTTCTGCAAGAGCTGATACTTCTGCCTCCAAACCTCTGCTCTCAATGTCTCACTCACTTTGGGGTGTCCATTCTGGCTATTCCCTACCGACGCTTAAGACCATCTTAAAGCATCTCTTCTTACAACCTAGTCTGACCAGCATAAGCTGTGGTGATACTGCTCTTTCAACTTCTATATTGATTATTTCCTGATAAATAAACTGGCAATTGGCTATGAACTACTGTGTGAAGACACTTAGATCATTGTAATAAACTCCTGATAGAATCTCTCCTGTCTACGAAACTTGCCATCTGAGTTCACAGTATATCCATCTCTCTCTCTCTGCTCGCCTGTCCAAGCCTTTTGTGGAGAATGCTGTTTACTGAGTTGGTGACTGAATTTGTGTGACTAAAACCTAGAGCATTAACTGTGTATCTTCATAGAGGTCCAAATTGGTTCTTATTAATTGGCCCATCAGCTAAAAAAAGAATCCCAGACAACAGTGATTCTGTACTGTTGGGCTTATACCAAGTTTACAGTGTGAGGGAGAAAAAAATGAACTGTGTTACATAGGTAGAAAAATAATTTGTTGCTGCCTATAAACAACCAACACAGACAAGAGGCAGGAGGACATTTCTCTTGGCTAAGCACAGCGATGGCAACCAACCAAAGAGAGGTCAAGATTCCTTTTAAGACAAATGACTGAAACTAAATGGGGAATTACGGGCCAGAAATATATAAATTACAGATGTATCACAGCCATCCCAAATATTCTTGTGCCTTTATTCCAGGGACATACCCTGCTTCTGAAGTTAAATGTTCAATGAAACTAAAATTAGGAATTAATTTCATGTAAGCATTGCTCAGAATGTAAAATAAAAGTATAAACAAAACACAAGCAATATACAGAAGCCTCTTCTTGGAAGATTTATAAAACCCTCCACTTGCAAAAGTGTCCTCCACCAGATTTTGGATTAGGTTCCTTTCAGAAAGCAGCAGAAAAGAAGCTACCGATAAATACTGATGTTCCACACAGATTACATGTCTAGTCTTTGGAGAACAGCACTGTTTTGAACACTTATGTGCAAGATTGTTCTTTCACAATATCAGTTCTCAGGACGGCTCTGGAATAAACTCCAGTAATGATAATAGCACACTTTTCACTTCAGCCAGACTGTGACATCAGCACATCAGTAAGAAAATGAACTGGAAAAACTACCAGGTCATACTCCTCCTATAGTTCACCTGAAAGCACAAAATAATCTATTTTTGAAATTTCATCAAATTCTTAGCATATATGCTTCTTTTTGATGTAAAAAGTTACATTTCCCTGGTCCCTGACCCAACACAACAAAAGGAAAGACAAAATTTTTGGCGCCTAAACAGAACATGTCATTTATAATTTCAAAATGCAAAGTAAATATACTTCTGAATTTCCAAGAGAAATGCACCTATAAAAAGTATTTGCATGCAATTCTATGTAAAAGTGTTATTTGTGTGTAATACAGCTGACAACATTTTAAATAGAAATAAAGTTGCTTTCAAGAAAAACACGGGCAACCCCTTGGGTCCCGACCTCCCACTATGGGAGCTTTTCTGTCCTCTTAATAAATCCTGCTTAAAAAAAAAAAAAGAAAAAAGAAAAACATCACTTTGTGATACCATGAAGATGTATGTTTTGGGGCTAATGAGTTTAAGGATGACTTCAAATCCAGCTTTAAAATCCTGTAAGTCTAGCTTTAAAGTCAATCATACTTAGCTATGTAAATGTTCTAAATAAATCCACAGTTGCACATCCTCCTATGAGTACTTTATTCACTGCATAGTAATTTTACATTTCTTCATGTTCATTTAATTACTGGTAATCTCAAGTTCAACACCACCTCTGTTTAAAAACTGTTACACATCACTGAATGTTTCAGGCATATATAGAAATTTGGCTTTTGGTTCTGGATTTATGTTAAGTTATAAATTAACAAACTCCAAAGAACTTAGTAAATACACAGAACACAGACTTACCTTGTGTATCTGGAGAAAAAAATAAGGATCAGCACTAAATTGTTCTCAGGGGAGTACACCACCAAGGAAGCTCTGACCCGGTTTTAACAACTTGTGCTGCCTCTGGCTGGTCGCCCATCTGGGCTCTCTGTGGAGGCTTTTTCTAGTTCTCTTCCTCCTCCTCTCCCTCCCCGTCTCCCTCTCTCTCTCCCTCCCCTTCTCCTTCCTCCCTCTCCTTCCTTCTCTCCCTCCTCTTCTCCCTCCTCCCCTCTCTCCTTCTCACCCCTGCCTCTCCCTCCTCCCCTCCCTCCTTCTCTGGCACTCCTCACTTCTCACATGCAAACACGGGGATAATTAAATTGCTTCTTTCCAGGGTATTGCTTCCCCATGGCATATTACAAGACCACAAGTGCAAAATCACTGAGCAAATCTGCCATGTGTCATCCTATAAATCCCAAATCTGCTAAACAGTCACAATTTGAAAACTGCTACATAGTCACCAAAATCTTAAACTATATGGCAAAGGCATTTAAATTGAACAAAGTGAAAGCATGTGGCATACTTGATTAGATACCACATAGCTTCTCTAATTAAGTGAGAAACATCACAGAAGAGAGGCTGGAGCTACTGCGTGACTCCAGGACAAAGTGTTGAAAGGGTTTTACATGGGGGAGAGGAGGTTTCCTATGACTGCTTGGCCCTGCCCTTGCAGCTTTAGTAATATATGCCTAGCGCTGTTAGCCGTCAAATGATAAGCTTCGAAACGCACTTCCTGGACACTCACAGGCTGTAGCCATCCGCACCCCACCCCTGGCAGGAGACATGCTGGAGCGCTGGGCATGACATGCACTTATGTGAGCTATTTCCACAGGAGGCCTGCGCCCAGCGGCTACTCTCCTGGTGACTCCTGGAGACAGGTCAAGACTACTGTTGAGTTTCTCAAGCATGAAGCCCGAGGCTTAGAGGGGGAAGTGGTGACCACTAAGGGCAAAGCTTCGTCAGCAACAACAAACCCCAAGGAGAGCCAAGTCCAAGGCCTGCCTCCTCCAACACCTGTGGGTACTCCCACTCTCTTCTTGACTCCATATGGAGGGGGCTCAGGGACAGGCCCTGACCACAGCAGCACTGCCCTCTGTGCCTCCTTACCCACTGTGGCACTGAGAATCTCAGGGGTTCAGCCCTGCGTGTCTGTCTGTCCTCCTCTCCCTTGAGGCTGGGCCAGCAGCACAGGGAAAGGCAGTCAGCAATCCACCTGCTGTATATATAACCCAGACCATCCTGCCAGAGGCCTGCCCCGGCATCACATTGGTAGTGTCCCATTGTCATCCTCAAAGCTGAACCTGACAGAGTGGAACTGATCCACTGCCCTTGGTGGTTGAGGCAGCTGCATGTGGTAGGGTCTCCTTCGCTCGCTCTCTGCGGAGTAAGGTGTTCACAGAGCCAGGCTTCTTGCCTGTGTGTCAAGATGCAATTATACCTTGGTCAACAGAGGAACATCCTCCAATGACACACTTCCCTGTCACGGTGACCAAAGGGGCACTGAGCTATGACAGCATGACAGAGTTGGCTTCAGGTATGCAAAACCACACAGAAGACATGGCTGTTGCATCGGTGATATCAGGGCAGAACAGGAGAGCTGGAATTGAGTTGTGTCAAAAGGGCAGAAAGAGGGGTGGCCTGCCGCCAGCCTCCAAGGCAGGAGGAAAGGCCATGCAGAATCCCGTAGAGAAGGCCTGGTGTGACTTGAGAGGAGTTTCCCAGCTCCCCAGTCAACCCTGGAACCTGTTTGCTGATGTCGGAAATGCCTGTGTTCAGACAAACTGTGTTCATTATACGGTTTGAAATAAAATGCAAACCCGTGGTTGCAGAAACGGTACCCACGTGAGCCTCAGCACAAGCTGCCCATCGGGTGTTGTCCACTTTCTCAGTGTCTTGAGAAGTGCTCAATGAAGAGCATTTAAGAAATCACTGCCAGTGACAGAGTGTGCACTCCAGAGCCCCCTGAAGGGTAGCTGATGACTTGGGTCTTCGCACTCTGGCTCTCGGTATTTCTCTCCATCAGCACTCACTTCCCTGCACCCAGACTTGCCTTCCCCATGCCCAGCCCATTCCCCAAAGCAAATACGAAAGGTGTGACATCTGCTCACCAAATCAGGCAACGTCTTCGCTCACGGCCTTTGGATGGCATCCTGCTGCATTTCAGATGAAGTCCAAACCTTGGACATGGAGCCAAGGAACCTGGCCCGATGTGCTCTTGGACTGTCCTTGCACACGTCCTCCTTGCCCTCCCACCAACCCCATTCTGGCCTTCTTTTATTTCCTTAGGATCAGTCCCTTCATCACCATCGATCCCTTCTGCCCGAGATCCTTTCCTCTCCCCTCATCTTCCCCGCGCTGCTCCCGGCTCACCTTTCTCTCCATTGGTCCTGGAGTAGACCTCACAGCTGCAGGCTAGGCCAGCGCCCCACGGGACCTCATGGGCCTACACCTCTTCATGACGTTGATCACCCCGCTCTGCCTCTCTGCTGCCCTATAGACCCACGAGGAAGGGTCACGTCTATCTTGCTCACTGTGGTGTCCTCCAGGCCAGCACAGTGTCTGGTACATGTCAGATTTTTAATCAATACGCTTTGAATGAATGAATGAGACTAGTGCAGATGGTTTCCAAATAACTTCGGGGGAAAAAAAAGCCTACCAAATAAACAATATCTAAGGCTAGGAAACAGATCTACTTGGCTGCTTGAGGTTTATGATGTCTCATCTGATCTGATACTCAAGGCTGAGGTTGTGTTGTGCAGCCTAAGAGCAGTCCGTATGCCATCTTAAGTCCTCCCTATGGTTTCAGGTGGACACAGGGAAACAGCTGGAGTCAATAAACTTCCCACATCCATCTTTTTCCTTCTCTGCAGTCTTGATGCAAAAGATGTCTCTGCCCCTGTTGGAAGTGATCCCTCCTACTCCACCAGGGAGGGATGACTTTCTCTGTTCCTGTTGCTATTTTACAGTCTTCCTTTCATCAGACACAAGTATTTCAAAAACCCACATTCTTCCTGACAAATTTCATGGCCTCCCCTTCTGTGACCACATCTCGGAGAACAATGGTTAAATGGTTTTCTTCTTTCCCTGTCCCCACAAATGAGAGAGAACCCCCAAAACCTGAAGTTTATTTATTTAAAAGTGTGCATTTATTCTTACATGCTTAAACTTCAGTCAACTTCAAAATAGTCTCCGTTTGATATAATACACTCATCAGTACACTTTTTCCACTGCTCAAAAATTGATTGTTGAACTCATCAATTTTGTGTGTGTGTGTGTGTGTGTGTGTGTGTGTGTTAGAGTCTCACTCCATCACCCAGGGTGGAGTGCAGTGGCACGCTGTTCATGGCCATCCTGGTGTTGACCTGCTGGGCTCTGGCGATCCTTCTGCTCAGCTTTCCAAGTAGCTGGAACCACAGATGTGCGTTACCATGCCTGGCTAATTTTTTATTTTTTGCAGAGATGAGGTCTTGCCAAGCTGGCTGGGCTTGTCTTGAAACATGGGCTCAGGCAATCCACTTGCTTCGGCCTCCCAAAGTGCTGGGATTACAGGCTGAGCCACCAAGCCTGGCCGAACTCATCAATTTTTATGCCTTTTATTGTGTCTGTTGTTTTTTGCTTCACCTCTTCCACATCAGAAAATGTCTTCCTTTGAGGACTTTTTTACATCCAGGGAAACAAAAAAATGTCACTCGGAGCAAGATCAGGTGAATAGGGAGAGTGAGGCATGGGGGTTATGCTGGGGTTTTTTTTGTTTTTTTTTGTCAAAAACTGCTGGACACTCAGCGCGGTATGGCCACGTGTGTTGTTGTGGTGGAAGAACCAGTTAGTTCCCTGTTTGCCACAACTTGGGATGTTTCATCTGTAAATCTTGACACAACCTTCTCAAAACTTTCAGATGAAAACCTTGGTTGATCAATTGATCCAGAGTAACAAATACCAGGTGTACTCCAAGGGTCTGCCCTCCAAAAGATAATTCCAGTTTTCATACTCTCTGGTAAGTTTAATATTTCACAAACAAAATAAGTTATCTAAAATTTATCAAAGCAGCCTTTGCTAATCAGTAACTCTGAAATCCCAACAGGTAACTCAAAATATGTTTTCCAGTTCTCATATGAACTTACAGCTTTCCTTTGCCTGTAAGTTCGTATGAAAACTGGAAGAAACAGGTTCACTGGATTGTTTTGGAAACGAGGCTCCTCAAGCCAGAGCTGTGACGATCTTGCCACCATCTGCATGGAGCTACCATGCCTCTTGGATGAGCTTCGCTTAATTACATCTTGTTGATCATGTTTTATGATGCTTATGCTTCTTATCTTAGTATATCTGCACTACCTTTTTCTCCATTCTTTACCCATGTCTATGAATGGCAAGAGGAAGGAGCAAATTTGTGCAGCCATATAAAGCTATCCTGTGGTGAAAACCAGTGATTTCCCTACAGGAGGAAAGATCCATACAGGAAGATCCATGCACAATATGTGAAAGTCAGGGCTGAGTAAAATCAAAGGGTAGGGGAGTCGGCATCACTCTTACATGCAAACTGCTAATGGTCTGGTCTTTTTTCGGGGGGGGATTTCTCAATATCTATATATAATCAGACTCAATATATTTTTGTACTTACAAAAATTCAAAAAGCTAAGTGATTTTAGCACAATGATTGCCAATGACCACTTCAGAAAGGTAGATTATGACAAAGATAGTTATTAGCAAGTTTGGTTACACATGGATAGAAATGCTACATGTTGAATACTACATGTATGGAAAAAATAAGCAAAAAGAGCTTTGATTTAAGTAGTGTGCAAAACAAGTTATAGAACCACAGACTGCAGAGCTTGGAAGAATTAGAGATCCTATGCAGCCCAATGGCCTTGCTGCTGAAAAAACCGAGATTGGAAAGGTGAAAGAAATGGCTGAAGTCCTATGGCTAGTCTCTGGCAGGGAGGCCTAAAGCCAGGTTTGCTGCCCTTGATGGGTATGTGTTCTATCACAGGCAGACGGGCATATAGGACAGTAGCCATACCCCAAAAGAGTCTACCCACAGCGCTCCTGGCCCAGTGCAGCAGCTAACGTGTTCCCCTGCATGTGCACCACAGGGGCTGATCAGGCCTTTATCTAAGCAGAGCCAGTGCTGCCTGCAGGAGGTTCTCAGCTGCTGTGGGAACACTTTAGCCCAGACTTCCGATCCCACTCGCCATCAACAGAACCTCGCTGAGAATGAAACGTCAAAGCAAACTAGAACCTGGAAGCCTAAAGAGAAGTCTTTTCTCTATAGGTTGCATGGAGAAGAATCTTTATTCTTTAGCCTATAGGCCTACAGAGTTCTGTATGAACTCTGTATAGGCATACAGAGTTCTGTATGAATTACTAAAAGGGTTGAGACCTTCAGATTTTGGTGTTAGATGAAAAGTTTGAGATGTTTTCTGCTATGTTTCATCCTGTTGGCACACACTGCACTGAAAAATCTCTGCTGTTTTACCCACAAGGATGTGTGTCTGACCTTAAACTCCTGAATAATCTTTTTGAGGAGAATTAAGCAGTGTTTTAGAGGATACATGAAGCTAAAAGACAAACATGGAATTTAAAGAAGAATATTCCTCTGTACTTCTGTTTCAGAAAATTTTATAGTAAAATAAACATGAGTGCATGATAAGTGGAAGGCTAAAGTCTCAGGATTTTAAAGATAAAACTCAAGTCTTAAGAGACTTCTCATTAACTGCTGTTTCAAGCTAGGGCCTCTGTCTCTCCGGAGATGTGTGCTATTTTCCTTTGCCGTTAGATTCCCTTCAGCAGAAGCACTTAAGAGAACATCATTATTATTATTATTATTATTACCTACCTCAGTAGTATATTTCCAAATTCCAGAAAGCAAGCCATAGATTCTCAAGTGTTCTTGGAGCTTAGTGATTTTGGCTAAAGCAGTTCTTAGTGCATGCATCCTATAAATCAGGAAACAATTCTGTTCTGAAGATAGCATTAAGATCTGAAGTCAGCTTAAAGTGGACCTATGGTAGAGACTGCTGTGTCCACTAACTGAATATTCAACATTGACCCATTTTTGGGATATCACAGGACAGTTTAACATATTGGGCTGGGATACTATTCCAGATTATGTGGAAACAATTATGCCAAATGATGATATCCAATCTCCTCCATAGTTTTTGAGATGCCTGATTCTCTAAGACAAGTAAGTATCTAGTGCATATCAAAAGAATCTTCTGTGAATCAAAACCAGTAGTCATCATGTACATGACAAACATGTCAAAAGTGTGCTTTCCTCACATTTCACAGAAAATATGATATTATGCTTCTATGACTCGGTTGTTTTTGTGGTAGGAGGGGAAAGTAAAGATGACTATAAATGACAAGTACAGAACTGGAGATTTCTATATATAGAGAGCCCAAGTCCTTTAACCTCAACAATGAACTACCAGGAAACCACAGATGGAAGACATTTATTAAAATGTCTAGGAGGCAATTTAGGAGGTGGGAGCATCCAGTATCTCTTGGTGGAGCCATCTCTAACCTGAGAACACAACTGATGCACAATTGTTCAGTGTAAAAAAATCAATTGTTTGTTATAAGGGTGTTTTTAGCCATCTTCATATATAAAGGAAGAATTAACACAGCTAGGCTCTTGCATATAAAGGAAAAAGAAACAATCAAGGGACAATAAATTTAAGTAGAAAGAATCTTTTCAAGCTATATTATGATGCCATTATTTTCTAAGTTATTTCGGCATTAGTAACTTAGAGTGCAAGTACCTGTTTCCTTGTTTTGAAAACTTGAGGTTCAGTTGTAATATTGACAGCAAGTAAATTCTCTAAAATAAATTAATTTTTGAAAAGGGTAGGATAAAGTGTAATACTTAAAGGCATCTGTGTATGGATAATGAACCACAGAAACATCAGACAAAAAATCCACTATGGGTTGACAGGAAAATAACTGCATGTCCCTTCATTCCCATATTTTCATTCTGTCAAAAATTATAAAGTGACACAACTATTGCTTAAAAAAGAAAGCAAGAAACAAAATTTTAGCTAAGTATACACAGTGGAAGTGCCCATTCTTCTTTCCACACTGTACCATCACCTTATTGCTTGATGGCAGGTTCTTCCACCCACATGGGGTTTTAGGTCTGCAAACTTTCCTCACATTTCACATATGCATGTGCCACTGAGCACAAAAAGAATGGATTTTCAAAAAAAAAATAGAGTGAAAGCCAACACTGCAGTTGGGTTCTACATGCAAAGTAGTGAACAGACAAACCTAAGGGAAGGTTTAGATGCACCTGATGGACTTACATAAAAAGCCACACATTTCATGTGTTAACAAATAGAGTGAATAAAGCCAAACATACCCATTTATTTTCTAGATAGCAAAATAATACTGGAAAAGATTATAAATAAATCAAATCATTAAGACAATCAACAGCAACTGTCTCTCTTAAGAACTAACACTGAGGACTGGATACTGAGCTTCTAAGAAACAACCTGTAAGTAACTGCCATGATTAGACTGCAGAACACATTTTACTTTTGTTAAAGAGGAGTTATGTAGTCATCATAATTATTTCAATTACAGCAAATACTTAAGAGTAAGTTAGATTAGATATTGGCTTAGTGTCTGTTCTAGCTTAAGAGCTGGCACCAAAATTTTTCTGAGAATCTTGTCCCCATGCAAAACAACTTAGTGACCAAGAGGACAGACTCTGTAGCCAAACAGTGTGGGTTCAAACCCTCACTCTGCCAACCACCTGTGTCTCAATCTTTGTATGTTAGTTCCTCGCTGATCAGCAGAAGACACTAGAGGCCGTGCACAGTGGTTCATGCCTGTAACACACAGCACTTTGGGAGGTAGAGGTGAGAGGATTGCCTGAGCTCAGTGGTTCAAGATCAGCCTGAGCAATATGGTGAGACTCATCTCTACAATAATAACTAAAAAAAAATTAGACAGGCATGGTGGCACATACCTGTGGTTTCAGCTACTTGGAAGGCTAAGGCAGAAGGATTTCCTGAACCCAGCAGGCTGAGGCTGCGGTGGCAGTGAACATGCCACTGCACTGCAGCCTGGCTGATAGAGTGAGTCTTGACTAAGAAAGAGAAAGGAAGAAAGAAAGAGAGAGACAGAGAGAGAGAGAGAGAGAGAGAGAGAGAGAGAGAGAGAGAGAGAAAACACCAGAACCAACCTTACAGGTCTGTTTTCAAGATAAGTAAATTAATAGTGATAAAACAACTTGGAAGAGTAGATGACATGTAAATGGAGAGAGAAAGAGGGAGAGACAAAGAGAGAGAAAGAGAGAGAGAGAGGGAGAGAGAGAGAGACAGAGAGAGAGAGAGAGAGAGAGGGAGAGAGAGAGAGAGACAGAGAGAGAGAGAGAGAGAGAGAGAGAGAGAGAGAGAAACAGAGAGACAGAGAGACAGAGAGAGAGCGAGAGAGAAAAGCAGGGAGAGAGAGAGATAGAGACAGAAAAAAAGAGAGTGCTTGCACATCCAGAGCTCCCTGATGTGACCACTCTGTCACCCCCTTCCTTCCAGGCCCCTACTACCAACAGAGGCTGCACCAAAATCTCTCACACTCATGGAGTCTGCGCATGAGCCAAGCTTCTCTTTGTTTTGCTTTGTTTTGCAAAGAGACGGGGCCGAACTTTGCGCAGTCCACATGGCATGGACCAGAGGAAGCCAAACTCCTAGCCAGAAGAGGCCAGGATGGAAGTCCTGGCCAGTGTGCAATCCAACAGACTTTGCTGGGCTGAAGAGGCTCCCACGTTTTACAGAACCCTCAGGGAGCACCGGTGTTTTCAGACTCTACTTCAAAACATGAGTCAAGCGTTCGAATGATTTAATTAATCACCACGAAAGACTGTTAAGTCGCACGCCTGAGAGCCAGTGGGTGTGGGAGGTCCTTCCCCTTTCTCTGCACAGGATTCACAGTGAGTGGTTCCTCCCTATCGCTGCCCTACCCCTGGCAACTGGCACCTGGCATGGTCACACCATGGTCATCAGCAGAGCATGAATAGCAGTGATGTGTGGCGCCTCAGGACAAGAGTTTTAAGAATTGATATGCTCTCTCCATTCTCCTTTTATCCTGGTCATGTGGGCTTAGATGACAAAAGGCACAAGGCATGAAGTGCCAGGGAATTGAGTCCCTGCAGGGAGGATGGAGAAGTGCAGACCTGAGCAACTGCCTCCAACAGTTACATGAGCAGGAAATGGGATTTCATTGAATTTGAGTTTCTAAACATTTAGGGTGAACTAGAAGGTTAACTCATATATCAAATGACTTGAGGATGACAGAACAGTATAGTGCTAAGAATATAAATTTACCGCCCAATTCCTATAACTGCCAGTTACTGCGTGGCCTGGGCAAATTGTTTATCCTTTTGAGCTTGAGTCGCTTCTAAAAATACTGGTCATAATGACACATATTTGCAAATGACAGACGTGTACCAGATTGTTTCTTAGAAAGTGCCCAGTAAACGCAACCTCGATTAATGCCCACAGTAAGACGTATGTCTGTGGATGAACAGATCCATGAAATAAGTGGAACCAACAGAATCTGTGTTCTTACAAGGCACAGAGGCTTTCCTGAGGACACGAATGGTTGTCCAGCCCTCCCCCCAACATAACCAGCATGCTCCTGGCTTAGTGCTCTGGGTGGCCCCGTGGCTAACTGCCTGGCCCTCGCCTTACATCCATATCACTCTCTACTGTAGGAGCAAGAGGCTTCTCTCCCAGTGCCTTCCTGCACACAGCTCACAGAACATGAACCATGGGAGACTCCTGTATTTTTGTACGCACAGCCTTCTTTTACTTCCCTTTGCCATTCCTGCCCACCTAGCCCAGGAAACCCTGTCTTCTGATAACACCCTCAGTCCTCAGAACGCAGCAGAACAGGAGGAGGAAACTGGAAACATTCTGAATACCATGTGCCATTGTAACAGATGACTAGAACCATAGGCATGACTCTTCATATACTCCCTTTCTGCAGGAAAACTTAGAGAATTCACTCAGTTCACAGATGCCCAACAAACTAGATTTTGGTAAAGAAGCAATAAATAAAATCCAGCTGTGTTTGCGTGTCTGCACATTTTAAGGCAGCACTGTTGAGCTGTATCCAGTTGTGGGGTGGCTGTAGGGTCAGACAACTCATGGACAGCGCTGCCTCTTGAGCCAGCTTTAAGGACAGGCCCTATGTAGAGCACAGACCCTATGGTCTAAGGCGGGTTCAAATTCCAGTTCCAGCAAGTCACACAACCTCTCCGATTCAGGCTCCTGATGAATAATAAAGAGGGACATATCACGGAAAAGAGGAAGTCCAGTCCTTCATCTTATTCTCAGGGTATAAAATTATACAAATGAACATTTTATATTTTCTCCTGATAAAGAAAAGTCCAAATGAAACATTTTTCTAGTTACATAAACATCTGTGGAAATGGCTCAATGCTAACCATACCACTGGATGTTCTAGATAGTTACAGGCAATTATACATGAACTAGCATGTAGCAACATGTTAGACACACCCAGGTCTTGTGGTAAAATGGGTGAGGACTGGGCTCTGGGCTCAAATAAACAAAGGTTCAAATCCCTTCTCTGTCACTTCCCTATTCTGATTTAACTTCTCTCAGCTGTTTTTCCCTTGAAAATCCAGAGACCATCCCTGTCCGATGTCGCTATCTCCTGTGGCACTCTCACAGGTGTTGAGTGAGTTAAGTGGGAAAAGTACACTGTGCATGGCACATGGCTGTCACACCACATGGGTGAGCACACAGCAACTGCTCTCACTGGCTGTGTTCCCCAATGGACAAATACCTGTGGAGTGGACCAAGTGTCTGGCATCACATAACATGGCTGCAGTTCAATGGGAACAGGTGCTGTCTCAGGCACTGCTGACCCGTAGATGCCACCATGGTAAGAAGGTGAAGCATAACACAGGAACAATGATGCATTTATATGTTGGAAAGTGAGTAGGATACAACTAAGAATAAATAAGATAAATGCAGGATGATGTGCTGCTGAAAACAGGTTCATTAAAAAACGAGAGTTGCAGATGCCATGTATATCATATTTGAATCATTTGTGCTCCTTCAAAATGGTATTTAATTTTCACAATTATTTTCTGGATGGGAAGAAAGACAATTATTAAGGATATAGTAAAGTTTATGAAAACTGAGGAGTGAAAAGCAGATATTTATTTATACTTCTCTTTGAAAGTCGTTTTCTTCAGGTAGCTTTTCTCCATTAATGCACTCCTGATTGTTCCTATCTGATCGGGCTTTTATTTTAAAAGCTTTCAGTAACTTTACATGCATGAAATGGTGAGCACAGAAGGACTCTGAAGACTGTAAGGCTCTATAGAAAGAGGCTCGCTCTTGGCCTGCTGAAATACCGCCCAGAAGATGAGCTTGCAAATAACTGCAGGGCAAAAAGCATGCTTTTATTTCTTTGCACCTGAGGAGGCTTCGTGCTGAGCTCTAGAGGGCTGAGGCTCCTCTCAAGTGCTCAGCCAGAGGGTAGGCAGCCAGTGACAGCCACAGAACAAAAGAATAGAAGGACAGCACTGCTCTCAATGAGGTCACTAAGCCATTAGAGAGTCAAAGTCATGTACAGAATGGTATTAAGAAAAAAGCACTCAGAGGCCTTGAGTGAAGCTTTCACCTGCAATACCACTGGCAGGAAGGAGCCAGCAGAGTTGGGTTGCACAGGGCCACTTTGATCCCAGTACCAAGGGACCTACCATGCAAACCACTCACCTTGGAGATGAACATGGATGCTTGCAATTACACCCAGATTAACATCTCTGGAAAAAAATATCCTTATCATCCTAGTCAATTCATGTACTGAAACATCAAAATATTGAATGTAACCTTTTGCCCCTAATCTTCTTATTGCAAAAATTAGATTAGATTTTAAAAATTAATTGCATGCTCTGTAAAAGTGAACATGTTTCCCATAAAAATACAATTCAGTCTCTACTTTTGAAGAAACAATAAAAAATGATGCAGGAGACGACATAATTATTAAGCATCGCAGAAAGCCAGAGAACTGAGCTGAGAGTAAATTTTTACTCTGAAGGTACGCTGGTCCTGCTGTGAGCTTGTTATCCCATCAGCCTTCTTAATAAATCTCTCTTGTACATGACAATTAGTATCTTCTTTTCACTGACTGCTGAAGATCACAGAATCCTACATTACTCCAAACATAATCTCCACAAAATTTTATGTAATCATTTCTTAAAATGACATCTCCTGGTTCTTTTTTTCTTTTTTAAACACAATTGAAAAATGGCTTGGGTGTATTTCCTAAGGCAGGGACTGGCATTTTTAGCAGCAGGCTGAATCACCTGGAGTTGACTAGCTCTCCTCTGGCTTTGTTTTGCCCACTGGTGTCTAATTGATATCTTTCCTTTTTAAGAACCTGCCTTCGTTTGAGGCTTTAGATCTATTTTCAGTTTCCTTAATGCAGGTAGACAGGTCAAAGATTCTCTCTTAGAGTTTCTAATTCAGAGTAGTAAAATAATAAATTGATATGCTAATTAATTTTTATGTTTCCCAATTAATATGCTGTTACATCATTATACCATCAGATAATAACAAAGTATTTTGATGTAGCTATATGCCTATTTATAAATGTTAAGTGTATCTAGTTATTACATATACCTTATAATCTTATCCATCTGAAACTTTCCTGAGTATAATATGATTATTTACTATTTGATTACCTATCAGAACCTTTTTCTTTCCAAATTAAGAGCAAAAGTAATGTGGTACTTCAAGTTACAAAGTCATCTTAAGGTACTGAGTTTGAATCTGGAATAGAGAATGGTTTTATCCTCTTGTAGTCCTAGAACATAAAGTCTGTTAAGCTTCACTAACGCCATGACTCATCATTGTGTGAACCACGTTCCTTAGTCACAAGAAAAGAATCTTCAAAATGTAAATGATATTGTAATACAAAACACAATGTACTGGCCCAATATCATAAGCCTATTTCCCAAATAAGAATTCACTAGCTGACTTGAAAAGCAGTTATAGTAGATCCCTTCTCCACAGCATTCTGCCTCTATCTCCAACAAAAGACAGGTTTCTAAGAAATATGGACATTTTTGCATTTCTTACCTAAGTATGTTCATAAAGGAGACCTTTTATAAACAAAGTAATGTAGGTAAAAACTATGCTGAAACTGCAATATATTTATCAATTATTATCTATTATTCCTCATAAATGCAAATGTTTATCTTTCAGTAATTTTCTTAATACAATCTTACTTTATTTGACTTTTACTGTAATGGCAAAGCAGTTATCATCAGTACCAATTCTGGGGGCTCCAAATCTGGTCAAGTGGGAACACGGTGAGTGTTAAAACATTAACTATTAGGTATAATATTCATTAATTGAGTGATGGGTGACCTAGAAGTCCTAACCTCAGTATTTATTCAGGTAACAAACCTGCACATATATTTCCCTGAATCTATAGAAATCTACAGAAAAATGAAAATCTTAAAATGGTAATGATCTATTCTTACTTATAGAAAAGTTAATACTTAAATGCAAAAAGGCAGAATTAACCAGTTAAAGATAGTCAGATCAAGGCCCAGGTGCTTTTGAAGTGATGCAAAGGCAAGGAAGAGAAAGAAAAGGGAGGCAGCAAAGTCACGACAGACACTTCAACAGTCATCCTTAGGTTTATCCTGGCGACTGACTCTGGGATGTCTGTGCATACCAAGATCAAAGTTGCCCTTCTGCACACCTGGGCTTCAAACGCTGATGAACATGTATTTGGTTGAAAAATATCCCTGTATAAGTATAGGACTGCGCAGTTCACACCTGTGCTGTTTAAAGGCCAATTGTGCATGTTAAAATTTTTTTTCAAAGATGCATTTATTCATATAAATAACAAAAACCCAACATGCAAGAAATGTTTACCCACTAAGAGCAGCCTGTCATTATGTCAGATGAGACAGAAAGTGTAGTCAATTGATCAGTATCTGGGCATGGTGTTCTTCCTGGGCAAGCATCACTCTCTTCCATCCCACAAATGCTGACTGAGACTCTTCTGCATCAAAGCCACCTTCGTGCAAGACCAAATGCCTGATGCGTGGTGACTACCCCTGAGTAATTTGAAGTTCATCTGACAAGAAGACCTCTTCGGAGACTTATGGGACAAAAAAAGTATTCAAATAGCACCAAATAAGAATTTTCCAAAAGTCTTCTAGGACTTAAAAAAATAACGCTCGGCCCTAGTAGGAGGCTGAAATATGGGCACGGCCTGGATGAAGAGGAGAATCTTGACAGGCAAGATGACAGATGAACACTCCCGGAAGACAGATTAGTGCCTGTGGTGTACAGAGAGAAGTTTCAAGGTGTGTTCTGTGAGCCCCAGGAAGGCAAGTCTGAAGCACAGCAAGAAAGGAAGTTCACACGTGAGAACCGGGAACAAACCAGTCATTCGCTCATATCAGATCAAAAGCGGACGTCTTCTACTAATATTTTTCCATTATAAACATCTCATTGTTTTCACATCTCCATGACAGCTGTGACCTACACAATTGAATAAATTCCTCAAATAAAGGCATGCCTGTGGACTTTTGGTGACCTTAGTTGGAACAGTTTGGGGGAAGTGGATGCGCAGAATTCAGATGAGAGTGAGGGAGGACTAAGTGACTTATGAAGAAAGAGACAGAATACAGAAAACTCTTCCAAAAGTTTCTTTCATTCAGGCAAACTTGTGTGGGCTGGGACAGATTTTACACTAGGTATTGGGATGGAACTGTTAAGGAGACAACAGACACAGTCCTGAGCTCCCAATCAGGAAAATCTGGGTCATGTAAAGTGCTTTTCTTACTTTAGGTAGGTAGCTAAGTCAGGGATCGAGTTTTAGGGCAAAGTTGATATCGAAACAGTCCATCCATGGAGGCAGTAGTCTTCACGCTGGGAATCACCTTGTCTAATGAGAGATGGCGATAGGCCCATGGTGTGAATGCAAACTTGGCAGGAATATGGAAACAAAGCCATGTGGATTGGGAAATTAGCTCCTGATGATGAGAAGGAGGGGACAGTAGTAGAAACGATCATTTTCACTAATGTCTTCTTCTGCATGAGGCACTAAGTTCTTGGTTTAGAGGTTAGGAAACTTTCTCTTTAAAGGATCAGGTAGTGAGTATTTTCAGCTCTGTGGGCCAAGCGGTCTCTAGTAGGAAGGCAACCACAGACAGCAGGTCAATGAGTGGACACAGCTGTATGTCAATACAATCATATTTATAAACACCAACACTGGATTTCATCTGATTTTCACATCACAACATATTATTCTTATTTGAACTTTTTCCGACCATTTCACCAAGACATGACAATCATTCTTAGCTCATGGGCCAAAAAACACAGACTCCGAGCCAGAATTGGCTGCTCTGACCTAATGCAGTACCGGCTGGGAAACAGAGCAAAGGGAAGGGCCAGCAGAGATAGAACTGGAGTCACTCTCTTGCAGATGAGGCCTAATTTGGGATGAGCACACCTTGGGGGTCCATAAACTCCTGTCATGTGTGTTTACAAAGCAGCATACATGAGACATTCCAGGATGGACTGATCGCTCCAGATCCTCAGAGGTGGCTGTGACAGGAGGAACTTTGAGAAATTCTTATTTAGAAAAACTCAAGTATTAGATCTGATGCATTGGTATCTGATTAATTGCACTTAATGAACAAAGAAAAATATCAGCTGGATTAACCTGCCACTACCGCTATTCATGACTAATGTCACTGATAACTGGTCTTGGCCTACTGCCCTTTTATTTGGTTCCTCAGGATTATTAAAAATGCTAATTATTATTGATCCCTTGGGTCACGTACTTTGCTAAACAGTTCACAGACATTTCCATGTAAACTTCACAATGATCTTCTGAGTTAGGCACCACTTATGCTTCCATGTCATAACTGGGAAGACGGGGGCTCAGGAAGGCCCTGAATCTTCCTGTTTCCTTCAGGAGTCTCTTCTAGATGATCACTCCTTGATTCTGTATTTCTTTCCTTAACAACGTAATTGATTTCAATCATCATCTCTTTGCTGAGGATCCTCAAATTGTCTAAAAACCTATTGCAATGGGTGTCCCAAGTTCAACATGGCCAGCACAAATGATTCAAAGAGCCACAATGCTCCCTCTAACCTCTCACCTCCCTCAAAGCCTGCCCTGGTACCAGCCTCCTGCAATGGTGTTCAAAGTGGTCTTCTTAAACACACTTTCTTCAAAAAGTAAAAAAAAAAAAAAAAAAAAAAGTCAAGATCATGGAACAAAATTAAATGTTATGAAATTCTGTAAGATGGCATCTCTGTGTGCACACACAGTTGAATGGGATTATAGTGGTGTGTTAAGAACAGGAGTGCTACATCAACGTCTAGGAGTCCTGGGGCCTCAGACAAGTCATGGAGCCTGTCAAATGAGAACAGTAATAGTACCCAGGCTGCATTTTGTGAAACAAGATTAGAACATGCAAAGAAATGACAACACTGGCTGGCATGTGGTAACTGGTCAATAAATCACAACTATTGTTGCTAATGGGTTTATCACTATTACTAATAAAAATATTGTCCAATAATATACTAATATTTTAACACTGGCTTTTAAATTAGTTGTGATACTGCAAGAGATTTATATACCTTCTTTTTGCTTTTCTGAGCTTAAAATGTGAAAAACATTAGTAAGATAAATAAAAATATATCTATTTAAAACTAGTCTGCATTAAATGAGGATGCACTAAACTTGGTTTTCTGATTAAAACCAATCCGATATATTTCTTATGATGTCTTTAGTTACGTAAAATATTTTATGACACCAATTCTGAAGCTGATCACATGCTTAACAATTATCTTAGTACAGTTAGAAATAATTAGCACCAGATAAAATTATTTTACTACTTAGCATTATGCTTGAAAGGTATTCAGTTTCTTCTCCTCCTCCAAATCCTGATACACAAATTAATGATAAAAACTAATTCCACTCAAATCAATATTTTTTCAGCCAAACCAGCTGAAAAGTATAGCTGAATCTTAGCTGAACTCAAAATCCATAGTTCAGAGCTGCGAAAAGCATGCTTGCAGGGTAGCTGGGATGGGTCTGAACCTTGGGTCCTTACTAGGACATCTCTGCAGCGCATGAGCTGCTGCAGCTGGACTCTCAGCAATGGTACATGCCCAGGTGACAGCCGCAGTAAACAGAGTCTGTGCTCACACCCATCTGCTGGGTCTGTGAACTCGACAGGCATTCCTGGAGCTGTGGGCTTGTGGAGACAGGGAACATGAGGCATTGCATTCCTCAGTGCTTTGCTTGTGCCATTAAATGACTCAAGTCAATGAGGTGATGCTCGGATGAGGAATGTAGATTTCGGCAAGATTCCGACCCACAGGAGTTTCAGCTTCTGAAACTTTTGGGGACTGACATCCTTTGTAGGAATTTTTGGCCAGCGTTGTTAATACTCAATAAAGCCAAGAAAACGTTTCCTAGAATGTCCAAAGTGTCTCCCCTGGCCACCCTTCCCCAAAGCAATAACCTTGTCTTTCTAAGGAGAAAGGCAGAGTCTTCACAAAGCTGTCCTAGACTAGAAATATGGAGGATGTTTTGGTAAACTGTACTGGCTGGAAGGAGGAAAAAACAAGTACTAGGGCAAATATAATCCATTCTCCCAAGGTAAATAAGCACGCTCTCCAGGCAGATGCACTAAATTCATTTCATGACTTGCTCGCTCTCCAGGCAGATGCACTAAATTCATTTCATGACTTGCTTACTTGTGGGACTTTTGGGAAGAAAATTGGGAAAAGATTAGCAGAAGGGATCTAATATTTAGGACATTTCTTGGCATAATTATTGTCTAAGGACAATAAGAACTTCACAATAATGCCTTGAACTCATGGGAAATTTGCTTATTAAAGTGCTGTCACTTTGGATGTAAGTGGGTCACAGTTATAACTTTATTAGTATATATTATTCTTTTCTTGACAGTGGAACAAAGGCCATTCTGTTCATCTTATGAAGTTAGTGCCTTGGAAATTCATACTCATTAACCTATTTTGAAAACAAACATCTATAGATCTACCTAAAACTCCTCAGAGTACTTAAATTTTTGCCTATATGATCTTGCAGAGAAATGAACTCCATGTAGCATTAAACTCCATTATGGACCTCCTAAAATGCTTCATTCCCTTGATTATAATGAAAGAAATACTTAATTTCATGGAGATAAATTCCCAAAGCAATAAACAAACAAACGACCTTTTAGAACTGTATTCAGAAAAAGGAGACTTGCTTGTTGCCCTGGGAAGAGGTAACATCAAGAGGTGAGGGAAGGCAGGGCTTCCTCTTTCTCCAATAAGAAGAATGATACTCATGCCAGGAGTCAGACTAAACAGTGACTGGCAGCCTGAGACGGGGAACTTCTAAAACGAGCTAAAGGATCTAGATCTAATCAGATTTCAACTCATCTTTCACAATGTGGCAGTATCCTCTCAGACTCTCATGGTGGTCTCAGAAACCCTGGCAGGGCCCGCAGTACACTGAGACCGGGCTGGCATTCTTGGAAGACCACAGAGCAGCTGATGTGAACCAGGCACCCACGAGGGTGGCCCTGAGCCTGGGTGAGCATGTTCTAAAAGTTACTTTCCAGATGATCCAACTGACCCATGCCAAGTTGCAACCCAGGGGGGCTCAGTAGTTAATACCCTAGGGCACTCCTCTCCTGTGTCCTCACTCTCTGCTCCTGCCTCATTCACGCTGGAATCAGGCTCCAAGCCACTCCTTCAGCTTCCATGTTCTTCCTGCCCTGTTGTTCCTCTGAGGCTTAGTGACTTCCTCCTGTCTATCTATGCAGAGAGAATTGCCTCACTCTCTCTCTCTCTCGCTCTCTAAGAGTACACCTGTGTTCTCGGATTACCCCTCTGTTCTCTAGAGTTCTGCGCTATTAGAATACTTTACATCATGTCTCTCTCTCCACCTAGAGATGTTCTTCCACACTTCATCCTAGAGCCATCCCCAGACCTTTTTACTCTGAGACCACTCACGCCTCTTACTCCCAGTACTTCTTCTATGACAGAGTCTTGGACATGAAGAGTGCTTCCTAAATGCTGATAGGACAAAAAAACGACTGCTCACATGTGCTTTCATTCCTTCCCAATGTTCTGCTGAAGAGACGCTGGTGAGCAGGTCTCTCTTGACCCATCTTTCCATCTGAACAGCCTCTAGG
>CAUYQG010235442.1:0-30698 GCA_963574415.1 Tarsius wallacei | reverse complement strand
CAGTCTCCCCTTCAGCAAGATGGAACTAAGACCAATACCTTCTAAGGTTTTTGTACAAGTTAAGCAAGGTAATTAATAGAAAGTACTTAATACAGCACCTGGCATGTGATATTCTCCCTAAATACTAGTTCCTGTCTGTTTCTTTTTTTTTTTTGGAGAGACAAGGTCTCGCCAAGTTACCTGGGCTGGTCTTGAACCCACGGGCTCAGGCAATCCACTCACCTCGGCCTCCCAAAGTGCTAGAATTACAGGCTGAGCCACCAAGCCTGGCCTAAAATCACTTTTTAAAAAACGGTACTACAGGGAAAAAATTCAAAAATGACAGAAACCCAACGCTTAGAAAAGGAAAGTCCATTTAATCCCGTGTTTCAGAGATAACCTGTTAACATGTGGTGTACAGTTTTGGATTGCTTCAAAATATACAATAACATACAAATATACATATACGTTTGCTATTTAACAGAAAAGTGACTATATGTGGTTCTGATTTGTGTTTTTTTCGCCTTGGATGTCTTTCCATGTTAACATATGCTCAATTATACAGCTAAATGATCTGGCTGTTCATTGGCATTTGGAATATTTACACAATTTATCAGAATGACAATGAACATTTTGTACCTATATCTTTATGTACATGTGCCAAGTATTTTGGTAAGAATATTTCCTAGAAGTGGGGCTTCAGGGTCAAAGGTTATATATATGTTTACAATTTTGACAGATATTGCCAAAGTGTCCTCTGAAAAAACTGTACTGACGTACATTCCTGTGACCATGGGCAACAGGCTTATCCCTCCTGCCCTGGACAAGGCTAGCTATTACTTATCTACCAGCTACTGTGTTTCTCTGCTCCAGCTCTGCCAAGACCAAAGGGGCCTTTGGGAGAGAGAGGCTTTGAACCCCACACCCCAGCTTTCATTTGCTCAGAGGGTTACACGCAAAAACATTCTTTTTAGGGAGAGTGGCCAAAGGTTCTGCTGCTGAAGGGAGTCTGAAAACACCCCGCTCTACAAAGTGCCCCAGGACACGCTCACCTACCCCCACTTCCAGATGCTGAGGAGCTTCCCCAGACAGCCTCCCTTCCCAAACTTCAGCTCCCTCCCTTCCAGCAGGCACCGAGTCGTTTCTCCCTGGAGTCCGGGAGATGGCAAGTCCGGCATGAACTCACCGTCTGCCCCCTCAGCTGGAGCACAGCCCCCAGTGCCCACCTGCACGGTGTGCCAGGCTTGCTCCGGCATGTCCCACGTTCTCCCAGTCCTGCTAACTCCACCTCCTCCAGACCCCTGCAGACCACCTGCTGCCACTACCTTCCACCACCACTGCTTTCCTGTGGACTCGGGTCCTCCCCTCCTTCTAAACCTCCTGTCTCACCTACCTTCAGAAACCCAAGTCTGAGCAGTCCACTATGTTGCTTAAAAATCCCAGATGGTCCCCACCCCCGGACAATACCTGCCAGGTGAGTTCAGACTGAAGGAAGCTGTCCAGGACCACCACAAGTGCCTCTGGCCTTCTAGGCTCAACTTCCCACTCTTCCCAGGACCTGTGAAGATGCTCCCCTGGCATTTTCCATGCTCGCTAAGGAACTGCTGACCATAAAGGCCTGCCTTTGTGGGGCCTACCTTCTGGTGTAGCCCAAATAGAAATCAAGAGAGAAATTAAGTGGCAGCGGAGTGAAGAGGTTTTTGAGCAGGCCTGGAAACACCTCTTCCAAGCAGTCTGCCAGCATTCCCTATCTGTGGGCTCTCATCCTCCTCCCTGGGATGTGGCTGAAGAAGAAGAAAGAGAATGGCAGAGGGCTGCAGTAAGCTGCGTGCAAGCCAGCCCCAGGGAGCCAGTGTGGCACGTGGAGGGGCTGCTTCCTGCACAGGCTGGGCTCAGCTGGCGTGGACGCCCAGGCAGATTAAAATAGACACTTGTGTGGGAAGAAGCCACCGATAACACCCTGTTCCCATGAAAGAGTTCTTGCCAGAGCGCTGAGGTCTTGCTGACCTGCCTCAACAATGAGCAGTTTGTTGAAGCAGCCGGGCGAAGCCTGAGGGGCACAGGAAAGTTTGTTGTGCTCACCACTTGAGCTCCCTCTGCAGTAGCAAGGATGGAACCCCCTACCTACGTAGCAACCTAAGACTTTTTACAGAATTAAAACATTTACTTTAAAAAAATGTTTTTGAAATACCCATATTGACAGAATGCTCTTACTAGGTGGGCCAAAACCATCAGACAAGGCAATAACAGCTGTAATTCAGAATGCCTAGGTTGGGACACTTAGTTCTGAACTCAGATTAGATTTGTTAAGTTTGAAGGAAAAAAATACATAACTTTTCCTGATCAGTGTTCATTTTATTCCTCCTTTATTATGTCTGTACTTTTAAAATGTAGCTTCTGTATACAGCAAGAAATGTCTCAAAGAGTTGGAATCTATACTATTTCTTATAGGCATAAAATTGAGATTTTCCTTATCCCTCGCCTTATTCTTCAAACATAAATGTGTAGTTTAGTCATTCATTCAACTATAGGAAAGACACTAGGAGAGATGAAAGTGCTGTGGGCTCTAACTCCAGGCAGGACTGTCCCAACTAGACACTCCGGGAACCAGGCAGGGCCCTGAGGGTGCCGGGGACGGTTCTGGCTCACAGAGCTCTTCCGGGAGCATTTCCATGGGTGCGCCCAACAGAGTGGCTGAAAAGCCGACTAGCCAGTCTGAAGGGCTCCACCCACCCAAAGATACCTGAAACAGAAGAACCATCTCTGGGCTTTGGTTGGGTAGTCCAGGCAGGTGATCTGAAAATGGTCTGTAGAGATTTCTGAATGAAAGGCAAAAAGTTTCATCAAAAAAAAAAAAAAAAGGGAAGAAGAGGGGAGCAGAGAAAACTTAACCTGATAACATGCGCAGGATGAATTAGAGAAAGGAGTGTATAAAGGTAAAGAGAGTAACTAAGAGGTGACTGTAAGATCAAAACACAAGGCTAGAAGACCTGGTTGATAAGTGGTATCAACAGGCTTAGAAGTAAAGAAGCAGATTAAAGAAGGAAATGTTCTACTAGACAAAAGCATCATGATCTCAGGTAACTGGAAAACCGGATGGGAAAGATGAAGCTACTATAGGGAAATACTGACAAGACAGAGAAAGGAGGGAAGACTACCCTTAAGAGATCATTAAATGCACCATGAAGATTCAAGCCTAAGAGTTTGGTGCCAGAGAAGAATAAAACATCCAGAAGTAGATCAGAAAACACACGGGAATTCAGTGTATGACAGAGGCAGCAACTTAACTACAGCAAATAATGAATATTCAATAAACGACAGTGGGAAGATGTGGCTAACTAGAGAAAAGGCTGGGCCTCCCTTACTCTTTCCACCAAGATAAATCCCAGAATTCTAAAAATCTTCGGTAAAGGGAATCAAATCTGTAATTCTAGAATGGGAAGGACTTTCTAGATATGACCAAAACTCAGAAGCCCCTAAGGAAAAGATTAACAAATCTGACTACATCAAATTATAAGCTTCTGAATGGGAAAAATGTGACCATGAACAAAGACAAAAGAAAAGAAAAGCAACTACTTGGAGGAACTACTTACAATACATTTGACAAAGACTTATTTTCTTATTTTCTTACTACACAAAGAGCTCACAGAAAGAACAGTGACCTAAAAGAAAAATGGGCAGTTTATAGGGAAAAAATACAAATGACTTATAAATTGCATATGAAAGGATGCTATACCTAAAGTAATAAAAGACAAATCAATATATCATTTCCGACCTTTCAGATACACCAAAGTTAAAAATTTCATGGTGATGGCAGGGGTACGGGGAGAAGACACAAACACATTGTTGGCAGAAGCGTAAGTTGTGCATTCTTTCTGAACTTGCTCAAAATAGTGATCAAAACTGTAAATTCACATACCCACTGCTACAAACTTACCCTATAGAGACTCCCAAGAGTTCATTAAGATACCATGGACAAAGACACTTACTGCAGCACTGACAGCATCAGCAAAACAGAAACAGTATGATATCCTTGAGCAGGGTACTGTTTAAATAAATTACAGTACATTCATAAAGTGGGATATTATGTAGTCTGGGAACAAAGGGAGGAAGATGGGAGGAGTGATGGGGGGGCTCACCTTTCAATTCTCAAGTACTCTTGGAATCCATCCATAATTTTATTTGTTTAATGCTTTCTAGGTGGCAGATTTATGGGCCATTTTAGGTTAATAGTTTTTTTAGATTAGTTGAAGCAGTCCAGTCTACAGGGCTGAATTTTGGAAAAGGAGTAAGCTAAAAGACATAGTGCTCTAAAATTGGCAATAATTATCAAAATTTTAATGTATGTACCCTCTGTTCCATCAATTCTACTACTGAGGATTCACTTCATCATAAACTTACTCAAATACGATGATGCTTACCCCAGCACTGCTGGTAATAGCAAAAATTAGAAAAACATCTAGAAGTACATAAGCAGAAGACCAATAACATAAATTATGCTGTATCCATAAGATCCAATTCTCTGCAGTTGCCTTAGTGAGGTCGACCTTCATGTGCAATATAGAAAAGTGACCAAAATAGACTAAATCAGTGAAAAAAGCAAAGTACAGCATGATCTCAATTTGTATAAATTTTGAAAAGACATGCATGTATAACTCCTGGGGAGAAACAAGAATGTATTAATAGCAGTTACCATTAGTGAGGGGGCTTGGGAGAAGGAACCCTCTTTTCATTTTACACCTTTCTGTACTTCTGAATTTGCAATTGTTACTTTTAGCAAATATTTTTTTAAAAACCCTAATGATGTAACACTCTGAACTCTTTAGGAGAACAAGACTAAATTCGTTACTTCAAGTTTTGCTTCCTTATTCATCCCTTGGGCAAGGAATAAACAAATAATCAAGGGACCACTGGGGAAGTTATGAGAGGAGGAGACCCAGGTACACCATCCTGGCTGACAGGACGTGGTCCTGGTGCTCACCTCCTTCTGCCAGGCCTGCCAGTATGAAATCCCAACTGGCTCCCCACCTATATCAACTTCATTAGCTCCCACTCCTCAGAAGACAAAGTTCTGCTGCCAAAGGGGGTGTGCCGCTCTCTGGTTCCTGGCTCTTCCCTCCTCTCCAGCTCCCCCTTCCTACCTTGGAGGTATACTGAGTGCCACCATGCTAAGACTGACCCCTGTGAGTCAATGCTATTTCTTGGTCTCACGTCCTTATCCATGTTCTTCCTACACAACCCCTGCTCCCTCCTCCCTTTCCTAAAAGACTCACTGTTGGCATCACCCTCACCAAGCCATGTGACTCCTCCAGGCTTCACGAGGTCTTCTCTCCCAACTCAAAGACACACCTACACTGAAAGTTTTCAGACTGGATCTTAGCCTTTTCTTTTTCTTCGTGGTTACGGCATCACTCCCTCCCCCGTGCATACTGTTTCCTCCAAGTGGCTTTTTCTGCTTTTCTGACTTGCCCTGTCTTTTTTTTACTAGGGATTTCCTTCACATGCTTAGTGGCCTTGGCTGTCTACTCATATATTTAAAAGTAAAACACCAAAAGTCTTAATGGAAGCTATTAGTATGAGTGACACTTTTTTACTGTCTCAGAATAAATAGACTAGACTCTTTCTTTCTTTTTTCTTTTCCAATGACTTTTCTCTTAACTGGCCAGTGAAGCCAGAGCCTAATGTGAGAATAAAGGCTTTGCATTCATTTGAAGAGAAAAATGGCAGGAGAGCATCAGGTCATCCCACAGCAAGTAAATCTAGTTTGCCTAAACTCAAAAGCTAGACCATTAACAGTCTAGACTTTCAGGTTTTGTGTAGCAATTCCACCCCTACTACCTTTGGCTTCCAGTCGAGATGCCAGGTAGGGGAAGAAGGTTTGGGTGTTGTTTCACTATTTAATTTGTGGACTTTCTCTTAACCCCTATTTTCGGCTTCCCCCTACCTACCAGTGCAGTGTGCCTGGTGTCTGCCAGTCCAAATACTCTATGGCTTATTCCTTCCTAAGAATAAATCTTGGGAAAGAGTAACCTTTTAATTGTCTGCCAAGATGGAAGAAAGGTAGTCTCCTGGCTGCTTGGTTGAGGGTAGGGGAGACAGAGAGAAGAGGTGGGATAGGACTATGGGGACTTGCTTCTGCAACAGATTTCTAAGTAACCCTTCTGTTATTAGTCCCACCTTCACCGCTGTTTCCAGAGGTTCCTGACACTGGAGTTCTTGAGATCTGGGGGGATTAAATGGCTAAAGCCACCTACTTCCGAGTTGTAGGTGAGTTAGGTCTTGCCCATCCACTTTGTGGCAATCATCTCTTGTCCTATTCTTTTTTATTTTTATGCTTTAAAAAAATCTCTTCACCATCCCTTTAAAGGAAACAGAAACAAGCACGTGTAAGCAACCCACCATCTTTCATGGTACACTCTTAAGTACACCTCCCAACTATCTTATGACTTAAGTATTACTATTCCCATTTCATGAAAGAAAAAGAGGTTAAGAGAAGCTAAGTTACTTGCCAAGGTCACCCAGCCAGTACATTATAGAGCTGTAATTTGAACCCAGCTTTTGAGGTCCACTTATGTTTTATTTTTGAGACAAGGTCTCATTCTGTCATCAAGGCTGGAGTGCAGTGGCATGGTCATAGCTCACTGCATCCTCAAACTCCTGGACTCAAGTGATCCTCCCACTTCAGCATCTCAAATAGCTGGCGCTACAGGCCATGCCGCAATGCTTAGCTCATTTTAAAATTTTTTTCTTGTAGAAACGGGGTCTTGCTATATTGTACAGGTTGGTTTGAACTCCTAGCCTCAGACGATCCTTCTGCCTTGGCCTACCAAATCACCAGGATTATAGCATCCAGCCTTAAGGCCAACTCCTAACATATTAGAGACAAGATTATGGCCTGGAAAGGTTAAGGATTTACCAAGAGTTTAAGGCAAGCAAGTGTCACAACACAGATATGAACCCAGGACTGTCTAACTGCAAAGTCTTTCACTCTAGTATATCTTACCACCCCATCTTTAAGGCCTGCCCAACCCAACTGCTCTACCAGAGCTCAAGAATATACTCTTGGGGGTCCAAGAACTGTCTTGGTGAATGTGTACATTTTATACTTTCATTTTTTCATATTTTTTCTTAAAACCAGTATATTGGGGTTCATCTGGATAATCTCTTTATAATCCAGCACCGCCGAGATTACAGGGTCTGCATGTGCATTTGTTTGCTGTCATCATCACAGGCTACCAAAAACAGAACAGAATCTGCCTTACCCTATTAACAGTATTTTCAAAGCCAAATGAAGCCAGAGCCTAATGTGAGAACAAAGGCTTTGCAGTCATTTGAAGAGAAAAATGGCAGGAGAGCATCAGGTCATCCCACAGCAAGTAAATCATTTGCCTAAACTCAAAAGCTGGACCATTAACAGTCAAGACTTTCACGCTCTGTGTAGCAATTCTATTTTGCAAAAACATGAAAGAGCATATTAATGTTCATCTGAAAGCTTCTGGAAAGATAATTTTATTTTAATTTACTTTGTTTGGGTTTTTTTGTGTTTTTTTTGAGGTGGAGTCTCTGTTGCCCAGGTTAGAGTGCAGTGGCACACTCACGGCCACCCCAGCATCTACCTGCTGGGCATGGGCAATCCTTCTGCCTCAGCCTTCCAAGTAGCTGGATGTTTTGGTTTTTAATGGTTGAATAAGAGTTGCAAACCTAGAGGTTTACACCTAGTATCATGTAGATATATATGGAAGTAACATAACAATAAAATAATTCAGGCAAACACGAGGACCAGGGAGACTTTTGATTTTTTGTTTTTTCCTTTACAGGGTCAGTTTGAAAACTCAGGCTAACTTGAATGTTGGCCAAAAGGATGACAACTACTTTCTCCGATACTATGTTAGAACAAAGTTAGCATATGGGGATCTAATCATTTGGGCAACTTCTGTGTTTTTGTTTCCCATTATTGCCTTTTCTCTCTCAATAGTTCTGCATTGTGGGTTTTTCTCGATCTTGCCTTTTTTTGTCTTCTAATTGGTGAGCCTTTAGGGGTGAGAAGTTGGTCCTTTTTACCGTGTATACCCCCATAGCACTTAACAGTGTGCCACATAGGGAAGATGATGCATATCTGCTGAAAAAAGGAACCAAAGTGAGTATTACCTATATTCAAGGTGAGAAAACTGAGGCTCAGAGAAATTTTATTTGCTCAAGATCGCTGGGACAGATGCTTGAGCAGCTGGACAACAGAGGCTGCGCATTTAGCCTATAAACTAGCTTCATGCTTAAGAATATCGCAACTCTCAGGGCTCAAGTCGTTTGCCGAACTCATGGAATGACTCTGTGGTCTTGGGAAATGTTTCTTCCCGCTCTGGGTCTCAGTTTACCCATCTGTGACACGGGGGCGTGCCGCGGAGCGCCTAGGCCTCTTGCAGCTCTGAAACGGACGAGGCGAGAAGCGAGAGGGAGTGAAGTGCCTGGTCTTCTCCTAGGCCCTTACCATTTGATGATGTTGTGAACCAAAGGTAAAAAGGAGTAGTTCTCCTCCTCCCTCACGCGGGCCGGCGACTGAGGCCGCGGCGCCGGCGACTGCTGCGGTTGAGGCGCAGCGACCGGCGGCGGCGGCTGAGGAGGCGGCAGCGGCTTGGTCTCCGGCAGTTGCGGCTCTGACGAAGGTGGTAACCCATCCTCGGCCTGTCGCCCGGCGGTCACCGAGGAGGAGGCCATGGGGCCAGGGCTCAGTTAGCGAGTCTACCAACGCACTCCAGGAATCTGCCCGCCGAAAGCGTCGCGGGCTCCATACGTCACCACCGCGCGCCCCGCGGGGGCGGAGCGTGGCTGAAGGTTCTGAGCGTGCGCACTGGGCTTGGGGCAGGGCAAAGAGCGAAGGCGGGGTGGGGCAAAGAGCGGAGGGCGGGGCATGCTGTTGCTAGGCAACAGGCCGTGGGCGGGTCTGGGGTGGCCTGGATTTGGTTGTGAGTCAAGATTGCTAAATTATTAAATAGTAAGAAATAGGAGATTTATTTCAGAAATAATAATCATCGTATTCTTACTCACATGACTAAGAGGGCCCCAAAGCAACGGACGTGGGAAGACTTGAGATGAATAAGGCGCAGCATCCCCCAAAGTCTGGCGAAGAACCGGTGGGAACTTGCCTGCATGTGTAAGGCCTGGGCGCTGCGGGACCTGCAGCTCCACCTTCACATCCTCCAGGTCGAGAGGCAGCAAAACCCCCTCCGAATAGCGCGAGACCTCGTGCCAAGCCCTAAGGACCCAGAGGCAAAGAGATTGCGGTCCCTCCAAGTTCCTCATGGCTGCAGAGAGAGAGAGAGAAGCTAATAATTCAACTCAACACTTAGTATGCGCCTGCTGGATGGTAGGTGCTGGGCTAAGTGAGTGAATGAGAGAGAGAGAGAGAGAGAGAGAGAAGGTTGACTGTCCTCACTTTCTTTTTTTTTCTTGAGTTGGAGCCTCACACTGTCTGTCGCCCAGGCTGGAGTGCAGTGGCACACACGCTCACGGCCACCCCAGCGTCGACCTGCTGGGCTCCCGCGATCCTTCCGCCTCAGCCTTCCAAGTAGTCGGAACTACAGACGCGCGCAACCACGCCCGGCTATTTTTAATTTTATTGTAAAGACAAGGTCTCGCCAATTTGCCCGGGCTGGTCTCGAACCCAGAGACTCAGGCAATCCACTCGCCTCGGCCTTCCAAAGTGCCGGGATTACAGGCTGTGCCACGGAGCCCCGCCGGCTGCCTTCACTTTCAATACAAGGTAGCGGGGATTTATTCCAGGAATAAATATCGTATCCTAGAAGATGGACGCCAGGTACTCTTCATACCTTTGGGCCAGTTCCTTAAGCCCCCAGGTCCCAGTTTCCTCACCTCTAAATTCGTACTTAGGCCAGGGTCATTACAGAGCTTGAAATGTGTTCTAGCTTCACACACATGACTGATTCCCAAAGTTCTTATTGACATATGGCCCCCTAGGATCCTAGGCCAAAGAGGGGGGACTTCTGATGGACTCATGGTTACGCTTCTCAAAACAAGTATGATATGGGGACTGTGTACTTTCAGGGCAATGGGCACACCCATCCTACGCTTAGCTAGTGAGTAGAAAACATGAACTAGAAAAACTGTCAACTGGTAGAGCCCATCATTCCTTAGTCCACCATCATGGGCAGTAAAGAGAGACAAGGAAGTCCACATTCAGGTAGCAAGATGAACTTGAGCAATTAAAGGCGAGGTGACCGATCCCAAGGAAAGTATCAATGCCGACATTTTCAGGTGCAGTGGAAGGGACATGTAGAGGCAGATCCTCGGGGAGCAACACCATCAAGGACAGTGGGTGTTGGGGGTCTGCCGTGGAAGCGCTTTGGCAACGGGCCTCAGCATAGCTCTCTTCAGCAAGAGCTGCTCAGGGTGCCCCAGAGACAGAGCAAGGGAGGGGAGGGGGCTGCAGGATTTTCTTCCTTTTACCCATAGACCTCTCCACCCAAGGGAAGAGTTCAAGAGTCCTGGTCGAGAATGGGGGAGAAAAAAGCTTGTTGGAGTAGGACCAGACATGCTTGAAGAGACTGCTCACGCCTGGAGTCATCTAGGGAAAGAATGATTATAATAGTAATAATAATAGTAATCACTACACTACCATGGAACAAAAGTGTACAGAGTTACAGTCACTATCTCATTTAATCCACAAAAAAGCTCTAGAAGGTGGTTGTTAGGATTCCCATATTATGGATGGGGAAACCAAGCCTTACAATGGTTAAGCCACTGGTCCCAGGATCACACATTTTGCCTGACACCAAGCCTATGGGCTTTTTTTTTTTTGACTTGAGTTGGAGTCTCACTTGTCACCCAGGCTGGAGTGCAGTGGCACACTCATGGCCACCCCAGTGTTGCCTGCTGAGCTTCAGCGATCCTTCCACTTCAACCTTCCAAGTAACCGGAACTACAGGTGCATGCCACCATGCCCAGCCAATTTTCAATTGATTGTAGAGATGAGATCTCACAAGGTTGCCCGGGCTGGTCTCGAACCTGTGGGTTCAGGCAATCCACTCACCTCGGCCTCACAAAGTGCTGGGATTACAGGTTGAGCCACCGTGCCTGGCCAACCCCCTATGGTCTTAACTGACACTAAGGACACCTGAGGTTCCTACCAGGTTTGTAACTTTATGATTCAAATGTTAAAGTGGATGTTTATTCAGGATTTGAAAAACAATCCAATATTCATCAATAACATCCCCATGGCAATTGCACGTCATCTTTTCCCTCCCAGTGTGTTTTATAACTTAATTATGAGCCCCAACTTTATCACTGGCAGAATAATGAGGACATCTCTTTAAAAACACTTCAGGTATAAATAGATATGGCTAAAGAAAACAAATTGGAAACATAGGAAGCATGAACAAATATGGTGCATTGACAATTTGCCCTAAAAATAGTTAATGTAATTAGTGGCAAAGAGTAAAGCTAACTTCATCATGTTGCAAGCGGATATCAGAAAAATACTGCCTGTGCCTGTTTCATTAAAGCTGAAATTGCCACAACAAATGTATATCTGTTTATAACCACAACTCTGTTAAAAGTATAAAAAAGAAAGAAAGAAAAAGGCAGAGTCTCCCTTGATATGTAAGGAGAATGTACTGTGGTGAAGGGGAGACTTTACCAAGCTAAGTTATATGGTCAGGCTTTCTTAGGTGGATTTACGCTGATTGTCATAGGGCCTTGTCCAGTTGAGTTAGAGGTTAAAAGTCTGGCCTTGGAACTGGCTTGCCTGACTTCAATCCCAGCTCTGAAGTGACTTTGGACAATTGCTTAACCTCACTTTGTGCAGCCATGCAACCCCACGGGAGGACTGAACGGGCTACTATTTGTAAAGCACTTAGAATAAGTATCTGTACACAGTAAACAGCCATTCTTATTATTATTCAGATTCAGGGCTTCCTTCTTCACCAATAAACAAAACCCAAACTGACAGCAGTTGAGAGGAATGAGCCACATCAGTGCCTCCAAAAGAAATATACATGCGGGCCACACATGGTATTTTCAGTTTTCTAGTAGTCATATTACAAAATAAGAAGAAAAAAAAAACGATGAGGCTAATTGTAATATATTTTATTTAACCCCATATTTCCAAAATATTATAATTTCAACATGTAATCAATATTGAAATTATTAATGAGGTATTTTACTGTTTTGTTTTTTTCAGTCGGGGTCTCACTCTGTTGGCCAGGCTAGAGTGCAGTGGCACCATCATGGCTCACCACAGCCTCAACCTCCTGGGCTCAGGTGACCCTTCTGCCTCAGCCTCCCAAGTAGCTGGGACTACAGGTGCGTGCCACCATGCTTGGTTAATTTTTTGGTTTTTTTTTTTTTTGTAGAGATGAGGTCTCTCTATGTTGCCTAGGCTGGTTTTACTGGTTTTCATACTGTCTTTGAAATCCCGTTGTGTTTACACTTATAGTACATTTCAATTCAAATTAGTCATTTCAAGTGCTCAGTAACCAACTCTGGCCAGTGGCTGCAGCACTGGATGGTATGGAGATCGAGACATATCAGCACAGGCAGAGCTCAGAATTATAACTGTGGACATGGGGAAAAAAGCAAGTTTCACAAAGGATATAGAATACAGTACTACGTATGTAAATGTTGAAGCATAACATCTTACATTGTAGATTGTCCGTAGATACAAGACACACATGCAAACGTATTCGAAAAAGCAACTGGAGGACACACCTCATATTCACGGGACAGGGGATGAAACAGGAAGTAGGAATACAGCAGGCGCTGCAAATTTCTGTGTAGTGTTTTTTTTTCTTTCATGGATTATAAAAGAACTCGAAGCAAGTAGGAAAAATATGAACAATTACCATATATGGGGGTGGGCACATAGGGGTTTGGTACATAGAATCCAGGCTGTGCTTCTCTCCAGTTATGTGACCTCAGGCAAGTTATTTAACCTCCCCGCGCCTCGGTTTCCTCAACTGCAAAATGAAATCACAGGACTGCTGTGTTATAGGAGTCAATGTATGTCAGGGACTCGGAACAGTGCCTGGCTCGTAGAAAGCACTATTTAAGGTCTAGTTACTAGTGCTACTTTTAAAGATTTTTTTTTCCTAAAAAAATACCCACCTAATGATTTCTTACGAAGCAAACTGCTGCTACAAGAACACATACAAAAACCTAAGTGCATCCTGAATTGATGCTCAAAGTAGACCTGCGCCACAAATACCTATGAATATTCTTGTGATATATTTCTGCTACGTGAAGTCCAAAAATAGCCATGTCTCCGTCAGACAAACATCATGGGTCTCGCTAAACTGATCATGTATTTGTGTGATTGGGGGCTTTTTCATCAAAGCTATATTCTTACTCATGATTCATCCTTTTCATAACCCAGAGCCCCAGGCAAGTGGAAAAAGCTGCACGATACTTTGATTTTTGTGAGTTAAAAAAAAAAAAAGGCAGCAATCATTGTTCAGGCCAAATGCAGTGCAATATACACTGGGAATCAGCTCACTCAAGTCACGATTCAGTGCATAAACCTCAGACAAAAGCCCTTTGCGTGGTTGCACCCTGCGGACTGCCTTTCTTCCCCATTTGATTTTTTTTTTTTTTTTTTTTATTCTTTCAATCATGCTCTCCTTACTCTAAGATACTCCATTATGCCCGATTTCTCGGCTCATTTCTGTGAGTGGTTTCATTTCTCAGAAGCGCTTGTTTGGGGGCATTTCAGTATACAAATCCGACTCTGTTCTTTCAGACTCGGAGAATTTTCTCCAAGTCCTTTCCTTAAGTCTTTCTTTTTGTGATTTTTTTTCACCAGACCTTCACCAGCTGGCCTTCAATTACCAAATAGCTTTTGATATAATACAAATGAGAAGCAATCTATTCCAGGAACTAGTTTTTATTGAAAATGGTTCATTATTGTTCTGACACCATATTCTTTCCAATCTCTCTACCAAGTAATTTTCATCTAAATTATTTGTTAGCCGAGTTTTATTTCTGTCTGCCAGCTGCTCCCCAAAAGCTTCAACCTTAACCCCTTCTGTTAATCCTTTTTAAGAAATATCTTTCTCCTCAGGGTCTTCTTTTTGTTTTTCTCACTTTTCACCTGCCCTTTTCTAGAAGTTTCTTTTGCGTTACCTTATTAGATTTATTACACATCTTTTGACTCCTGACTATTAACTCCAGTTTCAAAATTATGGTTCAAAATGATTATGCAGGCTGGGTGTGATGGCTCACTCCTGTAATCCCAGCACTTTGGGAGGTGGAGGTGAGAGAATTGCCTTAGTTCAGGGGTTCAAGACCAGCCTGTGCAACTTGGCGAGACCTCGTCTCTACAATAAATTAAGATAAATTAGCCAGATGTGGTGGTACGGGCCTGAGGTTCCTCCTACTTGGAAGGCTGATGTGGAAGGATCACCTGAGCCCAGCAGGTCAAGGCTGTGGTGACCATGAGCATGCCACTGCACGCCAGCCTGGGCGACAGAGTAAGATGCCAACTCAAAAATAAAAAAATAAATGATTATGCAACTGGATTGCCAAAGAGGCTGACAGCTCTGCCTTGAAGTATTGTGTGACAGACAAGATTCCAGCCCAAAGACTGGGCTTTCCAATCTCTTGAGATGGGAGGAGAGAGCCTGTAACCACAGACCTTCAGAATATCCAAAGCTGGAGAAGGAAACATGTTTCAAACTGAAAAATGGTAGTAGCCCTGAGGGTGAACAGTTGCATTTGTCCCCCTGTCCGCTACTCGCTTTGTTTATTCTTTTATTTTTTGAGTTGGGGTCTCACTCTGCCACCCAGATTAGAGTGCAGTGGCATGCTTATGGTTCACCGCAGCCTTGCTTAGGTACTCTCTAGTAACTGGGACTACAGGCAAGCAACACCACACCCAGCTAATTTATTTTATTTTATTTTTAGAGATGAGGACTCACTATGTTGCCCAGGCTGGTCTCAAACTTCTGGGCCAGAGTGCTGGAATTATAGGGGTGAGTCACTGTGCCCAGCCCCTACCCTCTTTATAATGCGTCTTTGAAGATGTAAGTCTGGAAGCCATGAACATTTCCTCCCAATTCTCAGACCCTCTCCCCACCAGCTCCAGCTCCAAAGCCAACCGCAGAGTGATATCTGTTTACCAGTGGACTTGAGAGGGGCTGTCTCACTTTTCCTCCATATACTGTTACTGTATCTTATTCTTGGGGGGCTGGTGAAGGGACAGGCACCTGCCTTTATTCTGATGGTCACGTGGAGCACAGAGAGAATATCAGCACTGCACATTTCACATAGACTTGCTCCCTCCTTACAGACCCTGAAACAGCTATTACCCCACCTGCCAGAGAGGGAAACCAAGGCTCAGGCTGACCCCCTCTCTTAATGGCTTGCACTTTGGTTCTTTCTGAACCCTGAGCTGCCGAGTTACTCAGTGTTTGATACAGCTCATTTGTCAGCCGCCTGCCAGGCAGGGACTGGCTGCCCTCCTCCATGTTGACTCTGTGTGGGGTGGAGCACATGGACGGGTCAGAGGGCCGAAAAGGGCTTGCCGTCAGACATGAGGGTAGAAGGCAGCTCTGCCACCTCCCAGTGGGGCTCTCTCACGCAGGTGCTGACATGGAAGAGTGAGTTACAGCATCAAATAAGTAGGGTGATGCAGAGTGAACCCTCATCCCCCCAGACTTTATTTCCCTTCTTTAAACCGGGTTGCATAGAGGACACAGCTGTTGCAATCTATGACGATGCCGTCCTAAGTCACTTCACTTCTCTTAGCCTGTCTTCCCTCACCTGCAGATTGAGAATACTCAGACTGTTTTTACTCCTTTCGTGGAGACGTGACAAGCGAGATGATGTAGGCAAAGGACCTACTAGAATTTGGGGACTTGATATGGGAAACCCTCTGGCCACCCTTTACCTTGTAGAATGAATCTAGGGGTCACATAATTCTGGCTCCAAGAAACAGCATGATCCTAAGAGTTGTGAGGAAAGACCTCCAGCCTGTCCACACAACAGTGTGGCCACTGGCTTTTGGCCCAGGCCTGTGCCAGGATCTACGGGACAGAGGGAGGAAGAAGTGTTCCAGGCCAACTCATAGCTGAACGAATTGATCATTTCAGAATGGAGGGGACCACCATGGACAAGTCGTTTGACTCCCTTTGGTGGCCAGAGGAAGTCAAACGACTTGTCCATGGTGGTGCAGCCAGTTGGTGGAAGAGATGGGACAGGAACAAGCATGTGATGCTGACCTCAGGAAGAAATCAGGAACCAAAGGGGACTTTCAAGGATAACATTATTTCTGGCCTGTTTGTGCTACCTCTCCAGCATCTTAACTGGTTTGAAATTTGCAGCAAATGACCAATGTTGTTGTTTTTCCTTTGGAAAAGTCCAGGGCTGGTAGTAATGAGAGGCCTCCAACCAAGTTCCGAGGCCAGGAATAATGAGCATGTGAGCCTGGTGAGCCTCTGGCAAGCCATTGCTGGTTTGAGTATGTCTTGATTTTTCAGGTGGCCTTGGTGACAGTTGGCAGGGAGTACTGCTTATGTAACCGCCTAGCCAAGGATTGCAGCAACTGCTGGGAGAGAAAAAGTGGGGGAAGAGCCATCCTCAGTCCCGGGTACAGAGGCTCTTCCTGCATGGGAGATTCAGGAGCATAAGGCTCTAATTAGCTGAACCCTACCCCCACCCCCCACTCCCTCGCAAAAACAAGGTGAGAGAAAAGCCAGCTGGAGGCCCAGTGCTCCCAGGAGACAGCAATATGTTCCAAGTTGGCCCCTGGACTGTATGGTGGGGCCAAGCTAGCTGCTCTGGTTTGAAAGTTTGTGTTCCCCCCAGATCCATGTGTTGAAATCCTAATCCTCAGTGTGATGGTATTAGGAGGTGGAGCCTTTAGGAGGTGCTCAGGTCATGAGGGTGGAGTCATCATGAATGGAATTAGTACCATTATAAAAGAGGCCCAAGGGAGCTCGTTCCTACCTTCTACCATGTGAGGACACAGAAAAGAGGTACCCAGTACAAATCAGGAAACAGGCCACCAGACACCACCAAATGCGCTGGTACCTTGATCTTGGACTTCCCAGCATCCAGAACTATGAGCAATACATCTCTTTTTCTTATTCTTTTTTTGATTCAGGGTATCACTCTGTCTCTAGAACTGTGAACCATATATTTCTTTTTCTTTCTTCCTTTCTTTTATTTTTTGAGTTGGAGTTTTACTCTGTCGCCCAGGCTAGAGTGGAGTGGCATGATCACAGCTCACCACAGCCTTGACCTCCTGGGCTCAGGCATTCCTTCTGCCTCAGCCTCCCAAGTAGCTGGGACTACAGGCATGCACCACCACCACTCAGCTTATTTTTTTTTTAAATTTTGTAGAGATGGGGTCTTGCCATGTTGCCTAGGCTGGTCTCAAATTCCTGGGCTCCTGGACTCGTGATCCAGCCCAATAAATCTCTGTTGCTTATAAGCCACCTAGTTCATGATGTTTTATTATAGCAGCCAGAATGGATGAAGACTCTAGTTTCCCAGGTGAAAGCTAGGATTCCTTATAGTACGAGCCAGTGGGGAAGGACTAAAGATGCAGTGTTAACCTGTGAAATAGTGAGAGGAGCCCAACAGTTATACAGTGATAGCCAACCACGGGCAGCCTCTCCTGATTCCATCTCCTAAATTGTGTCCCCTTAGGGACAGATCAGGAGAAGAGGTGTAAGGCCCACATCTGTCATGTACCAACTCCTTGACCTTGGGCAAGTAATTCAACCGCCTTGTTTTGGAATATCTCAGCAATTAAACGGGAATGGGTGTCTGAGGGATGGGAGGGCAGACATGTGCAGTGCCAAGGTGCTCTGGGGGGACCCAGTAAACAGAGTTGAAGGTGTGATTCCTGCTCATAGAGCTAAAGGTGTGATTTCTTCAGACTGTTTCTTGTTCTTTCTTCTTACGTCTGTTGTTCACACATTTTGGGAGTTGTCCACATATGAAGTACCAAGTTATCTAGCCATGCAGAAGAAGATCAGAGATCAGTTAGATCTAATAGAAATCATGTTGGTGCATCTTTTTTTCCCCTGTGCTTTTTAAATTTCAGCTACTGTGTTGGTGCCCAAGTGATGAAAGATAAGGTTATTATTATTATTTTTTGAGTTGGAGTCTCACTCCATCGCCCAGGCTGGAGTGCAGCGGCTCGCTCATGGCCACCGCAGTGTTGACCCAACTGGGCTCCGGCGATCCATCTGCCTCAGCCTTCCAAGTAACTGGAACTACAGGTGTACACTACCACGCCCGGCTAATTTTTAAAATTTATTTATTGTAGAGACGAGGTCTTGCCAAGTTGCCCGGGCTGGTCTCGAACCCGTGGAATCAGGCAATCTACTCGCCTCAGCCTCCCAAAGTGCTGGGATTACAGGCTGAGCCACTGAGCCCAGCCAAGATGAGGTTATTAATAAAGATTTACAGAACCCCTGCTCTGTGCAAGACCGTGTTATTAGGTGCTGTGAGGATATGAGGGAGATAAGAGTGGTGTTTGGCTCAGGAAGCTTTTAACCTTGTGGGAAAAACAAAACATGACATGAGAGACAAGGCTCGCAGGTGTTAGCCAAGGATGGACTTTCCAGCAGAGATGTCTACCTGCCCTTCATCCTCTCGTCTCACGGGCAGGTGTCACTGAGTCCGGTCTGAATGATATGGGCCCTGCCAAAGAGTCTAGCCAGCTCAGCCTCCCACAGAAGAGATGTGAAAGAACAAATGTGCAGGGAAGGCAGCTTCTAAAGCGACCTCAGTAGGGAGATAGGAAAGTAACAACTGCAAGATCATTGTCTGAGGAAAAGGGAGATCACACCAGATGGCAGGATGCGGCAGAAGCAGATCTGAGGATTGGCACAGCTCAGTTTAAGGAGCTAAAAGCACATGGATGACCAAACAAAATCCTCCAAAAGCTGAGTTTGAATCCAAACTGGTTCAGCCCTCCAAGACAAAACCTCTAAAAAGCAAATCAAGCTGGGCACAGTGGCTCACACCTATAATTCTCGCACTTTGGGAGGCTGAGGCAGGAGAATCACTTGTACCCAGGAGTTTGAGACCAGCCTAGGCAATACAGCGAGATCTTGTCTCTTAAAAAAAAAAAAAAAATTAGCCAGGTGTGGTGGCACAAATCTATGGTCCCAGCTATTCAGGAGGCTGAGGTGGAAGTATCACCCAAGCCCAGGAGGCTGAGGCTGCAGTGAGCTGTGATCAGGCCACTGTACTTGGTGACAGAGTGAGATCTTGACTGAAAAAAAAAAAAAAAAGAAAGTAAATCAAATGCAAAAAGAATGCATATAAGTGAAGGAAGTTGTTTCACAATGATCAAGAAATGAGAAGAACTAATAAAACCAGAGAGGGGGGCACATCCTTCAAAGGCTCCACTCTCCTGCTCCTAAATGTCTTTGCAGGACAGCAGGCACACCAGGGCCTTCCCTTTTCAAAACCTGCCATGTGTCTGAAACTGCATCTGGCCCACAGTCTACCAACAAGGCAGCCGTCCATCCTTCATCCTCTCGCCCACTGGCTAGCCATTACTCTCAAAGAATCAGTCAGGCATGGAACTAATAAGAGCTAGCCGCAGCTCCTGGAGATACTCTAGTATCTGTAGTGCAATGGGGACATTTCTGGTGACTTTTTTTGGTGGAGGGAAGGGTGGGGTCAGATATCATCCATTGCCTACCTGTGATGCAATGTGACTGAGTAGAACTAGTCATGATCATCATATTCTCTTTGGCTAGTGACTGGTCTAGCAGTAGTCATGGGACCCAGTTCTGGCTATTGATATTTCAGCAGAAATCTGTTGAGTGAAGCTTTTAGAAAAGCTTATATTTTTCTAGAAGACAAGGATAACTAGACGGGGCTAGGGCTGCCACTTCCTCCTTTTTTTCTTGAAGGATTGTGGGTGTGATGCCTGGAGATGCACAGCCTTGTTGGGACATGAGGCTACAATGTGAGCATGTGGCAGGACACAAATAGACAAAGAGCTTGGATCTCTGGCAGCATAATTAAAAGAGTTGTGAGGGTTCAACTCCAGGCTTCTTATGAGAGGAAAAAGAGCCATTCTGTTACTAGCCCTCAAATGCATCCTTAACAATGATTTTTTCCTTAAGGATTCTTGAAGGGTATGAGAGCTGTCCTCAATCTCTCTCTTTTTCTTTTCTTTTTTTTTTTTGAGACAGGGTCTTGCTCTGTCACACAGGCTGAAGTGCAGTGATATATCATGGCTCACCACAGCCTCAAACTCCTGGACTCAAATGATCCTCTTGTCTTAGCCTCCCAAATAGCTGGGACTACAGGCATGCGCCACCACACCCAGCTAATTTTTTAAGTTTTGTAGGAATGGGGTCTCACTCTGTCACCCAGACTGGAGCATAGTGGCACAATCATAGCTCACTGCATTCTCAAACTTCTGAGCTCAAGTCATCCTCCTGCCTTGGCCTCCCAAAGTGCTGGGATTATAGGCGTGAGTCATTGTGCCCAGCTAAACAATTCTTTTAACTTATAAAAACATCTGTTATTTTAAAATTTATTAACAAAAAAAAATACATAATCGATGGAGGAATTTTTGGTGCAAAAAGTATGCAAAAGAAAATAAACATTTCTCAACCACCTGGAGATATCGATGACATTTCATTGTCTATCTTCTGCATTTTAAATGTATATGTGTGTGGTTTTTTTAATAAATTAGGAATTATATTGTTTTGTAATCTACTTTTTTCCTCTTAATTTTCTGTGAATGACTTCCCATGTAAGCTAACATTTATTTACAACATGTTTTTCAATAAAAGTATGCATTTAAAAAAAGGGGCAATAATAGGTTAGGATTTTGCAGAATTTCAAGAATCACAGTGATGGCAAATAGTCTTTTGGGGACCATTTTTACTGAAATGAAGCAATTTTTACTACCTCTGGGATTCCTAGATTTTGAGCTAGCCTGTAATCTCATTTCAGCCTCCTAGACTTTTTTAAAAGGAAAAAATATTTACTATTGGTCTTCTATCATGTCTTTTTGCCAAAGGAAAATATATTAGATCTTAAAAATTAAAAAAAAAATTAAAGGTACCTATCTCTGCTGTCACACATGCAAATGTGCTCTCTGTCAGGGCCATTGCTGGGTGGAGGTCAGGGCCTCAAACCTGAGAGCAGGCTCTGTGCTGCTTGTGAGTGGGGAAGAAGCATGTGTCAGAAAGCGGTGCCATCCTTTGAGAATCTTGCCTTGTCACCTCCTAGTCTGATGACATATTTCAGTTGAGTCTTGAACAAAGCAATCTTTGCTTTCAAACTTTTTTCTCTACCATGGCCTCATCAAAGTCTCATTTACTTTTTTTCTTCCAGTCAACAGTAGACTATCATGAAAGTTTAAACAACCCGTAGGCAATATAGTACTACTACCTTAAGAAGGCAGAGGAAGGGGATATCACCCTCCTGCTGTCCTTATTTACCTGTGTGTTTGGGCACCTTTGCAAAGCCCACATTTGCAAGCAGCAAAACACAAGCCACTCATTGTAGGTTCAGGGAGTCCCTGAGGTCTTCAGAAGGACTTTGAAGGGTGTCTCTTCACATTCCCATCCATTGTACAAAACAGAAATGTAAGCACAGCTCCTACCAGGTGAGTTTACAGCCTAAATACAAGGTCACATGAGATAGGGAAGGGTAGAAATTGTATTCAAGTGCAGGTTTTTTATTTTTACTTTTTTCTGGAATTCACAAACAAGCCATTGGAATTCCCATAGTTTCCCAAGAGGTTGATTACCAAGGTTACCAGATAAAACTCTAAGTTTTGCAATGTGAAAATGAGACAGTTAAACTGAGAGAGAGAGAGACAGAGACAGAGAGAGGGACAGAGAGAGACAGAGAGAGCGACAGGAAGAGACAGATACACACACACACACACACACACACACAGATTTATTACGGGCAAAAGTAAGATATAGAGAAAAATAGCTCCAATTGGTAGCAAAGAGTGTTAACTGACATATCCATTCCATTTGAATTTGACAAATGGTTCCTGAGTGCCACTAGATACTGCTGGGATGCAGCAGTAAACAGAACAAAGTCCCTGCTCTCATGGAGCATATGTGCTAGGCCAATGACACATTCTATTTGGCTCAGACAATTTTTTAAAAATCAGTAGGTTTTGCTGGGTGTGGTGGTTCATGCCTGTAATCCCAGCACTTTGGGAAGCAGAGGCGAGAGGATTGCCTGAGCCCAGGGGTTCGAGACCAGCCTGGGTAACTTGGTGAGACCTTGTCTCTATAATAAATCAAAAAAATTAGCTGGGTGAGGTGGCGCATGCTTTTGGTTACAGCTATTTGGAAGACTGAGACAGAAGGATCACCAGATCCCAGCAGGTTGAGGCTATGGTGGCCGTGAGTGTACGGCTGCACTCCAGCCTGGGTCACAGAGACTCTGACTTAAAAAAAAAAAAAAAAAAATCAACAGATTTACAGAAAAACTTCAATTTCCAGTTCCTCTTTAAAAATGCCAAGTTGTCAACACTAGCCCTATATTCCACATGGCAAGAATAGACCGCAACTGAGAAGCAGCTGCCTAGTTTAGATGAGGCACGATTTGCCCAGAACTCCTCAGACTCCCAGCTCATGTGCTCTGTGTGTGTGTGTGTGTGTGTGTGTGTGTGTGTGTGTGTGCTCACTTTGCACACTGCTTCATTCATCTGCCCTGCGAACAATGACCCCTAAACTATCCTAGTGAGGTTTGGGCTCTTTCCTGAGTATGTTAGAGCAATGTGTATTTACACCTTTTATCATGGCATCTAGACTGAAAGAAGATCGGGAACAAGGACAGTGTCCTAATCAGCCTCCCCTTGGGCATGTCTGCAAGCCCTCTTGGCCCCATCCCCATTCCAGCCACAGCTGCAGTGATCACGTCTAGACAAGTTGCCCCAGGCCCTGGGACCTTTCAACATCTCAGCACAAGGTATACAGAAACCTGCTCAATACTCACACACCTGCAACACTCACACATCTTCCTTTAAAGGGGTAGTCTTGGGATGCATTTCATAAGGCTTCTCAGACCATCTGGTGGGTAGAGCAACCAGTTTCCCATAGAATGATCAACATGATAATGTGTTCTTGTATTGGTTCTACTTCCTTCTCTGTCTTCTTTCTCCCCATCCCTCACCACTCCTTCCTGGGATCATCTTCCCAAATAAATTCTCAAATTCTCCTAATTGGGGAACCCAGGCTAAGAGAAATGGTGCCAAGGATGGCCCTAGATAAACAGATCCTCAGGATGGAATTTTAGAACAGATGACAGTAATGCTTCCATGACCGGTTGTATGCGGGGAGGAGATAGCTCTGACATGCAGAGACGGTTAGCTCTGACATGCAATAAGACAGTTACCAAGATCCCCACTTGTAGCTGGTTAAAACAAGTTTCATGTAAAATGTTGATTATGTACTAGCCTTGGCATTGAAATGGTATGGAGGCAATGATAATTACAAGGATTAGGGAATTGGGTAGCTTTTGTCATATGCTTTAGAATCTTTGAAAAAAGTGAATGGCAGACCCTCGTCAGCCAATCATCAACTCCAGGTGTGCTATGGAAGTCAGAGAACCTCTAGGGCAGTGCTGAAGGAAACTCATGTCTCCTGCAACCCCAGGGCATATTGTTCTGAAAATCAGGACTAGGATCTGATTGTCAGGGTAATGGAGCAACAGGAAACACTAAACGCATAGCCTCACTGGTTTCCTTCATGAACATCAGGGCCCTGATGGGAACGAAGGGGAACTCTGAAACCCGGAATGCAGCAGTTCAGATGGACCTGAGACTCTTGGACCATATTTCTCTGAATCCTCCCTACAGAAGCATCTCCTTCCACCTTGTTAGAAAAGAGCAGCCCCCTGTAGTCAGGAGACTCTGCAAAGACTCCCACTGAGGCAGATGTCTCACAAGATGACATGCGTCTTCCTCAGCGCTCATGGCTGTCACCCTTATTGTGTCCAGGCTGACAACCAGGGTCAGGTGCCAACGCAGTGAAAGGATGGAGGCCTTCCTCTGAGAGGAAACAGCTGACACGCTGCAGGGATGGCAGGACCTGCACATCAAGTGCCAGCAGGTACTTGGAAGATTGATGTGGGGGATGGGGCCTAAGCCTGCTGAACTGGAGGTGTGACAGGAATATAAAGCTGGGTACGAGAGGGTTTAATAACACAGAGGACCTCACCTGTGACTCAAGATCCAATTCTATGAGAAAGTCCTTGGAGCTGGTTCTAATACCCTTATAGGATGTCCTTAAAGCTTGGCCCCAGGGATAGCCTATAGTAAACTAAACAGAGATGCCAGAACTATGTTGGCACAGTATTGAGAAAAAAGCCTGAGAATTCAGAGGCAGTGAGTATATGAAAATGGATTTATTAAAAACAAAACAGCAACAATAATCCCTTGGGAGGCCAAGGTAGGGGGGAATCATTTGAGGCCAGGAATTCAAGATCAGCTTGGGAAACACAGCAAGATCCCATTTCTACAAAAAAAGTAATAAATAAATTTAAAAATCAGCTAGACATGGTGGCATGTGTCAAGTCGTCCCAGCTATCCGGGAGACTGAGATGGGAGGATCACTTGAGTTCAGGAGTTCAAGGCTGCAGTGAGCTATGATCACACCACTGCACTTCAGTCTGGGTGACAGAGTGAGACCCTGTCTCTAAAAAGAAAAAAGAAAAGAAAATAGATGTGTTATGTGAGACCCAGACCCCGTCTCCTGCATGTGCCCCTCAGGAGGGTACAGAGGACACCTCCTTCACTGACACAAAAGGATAAGGAGCATCTTCGAGAAGCTCATGGTGGCTGTCCTCTGTAAGTCAAGGCTGACAGTGTGAGGTGCCGCCATGAAAGTGGGCTCCCTGATATTGATGAGGATTATGTGGCAGAGACCAGGAGGCAGCCCTCACCCGTCAGAGGCAAAGAGGGTGTCACCACTGTAGTAAACAGCAAAGCTAAAGTAAATAGCAAGGGTATTCCAAGGAACAGAGTGATGGAAGCCACACAGGTGTTACTCGATTCATCTAACTAATTTAAAAATAAATGAATAAGAATGTAGAACTGGTGATCAGAAGGCTTACGTCAGCTTCGCAATAGGAAATGGTAATCCCTTACCTCGTTTCTAGACCTAAATCAATCACAGACTCAGAACCTGCTAAAGGAAGGCAAGGACAGGTGCCCTTGAGGAAGGATCCTGCAAGGATCTATGAGAATATCTGAGAAACGTGCATCCAGTCCTCCTCTTAACAAGGCCTGTGGCTATTTTCAGGATAACTCTGCACTGGACAAAGGAGGCTGCCCAGGCTTTTCACCGTTGGATAGAGGTTCTCACTGACACTAATGCTAGGGGCCTGGAAACACCATCAGATGCTCTAGAGTGGCAGCATACAGAAGACACATAGTCATTGGAGTTCTGGGCCAAGCCCACATCATAGTGAATGCATTTACCCACCATGTGCTTGTTTTCCTGGTCCCAGTTATGCTATATCTAAGAGATATACTTAGAAACTAGCAGATATACTGATGATCCCTGACTTACAAGGATTGACTTAGGACTTTTTGACTTTACAGTGGTGTGAAGGTGATATGCATCCAGTAGACACCATACTTTTTGGAATTTTGATGTTTTCCTGAGCTAATGAGATGTGGTATGGTACTCTCTAGTGACACTGGTAGCAGCAGTGAGCCATAGCTCCCAGTCCGCTCCTAGATCATCAGGGTGAATAATTGATGCTCTACAGTAGTGGGTCACTACTACTATCTACAGCCAAACTGTAGACTAATATAAGTGTCCTGAGCACATTTAAGGTAGGCTAGACTAAGCCATGATGTTTGGTAGGTTAGGTGTATTAAATGCATTTTTGGCTTATGATATTTTCAACTCACAATGTGTTTATCAGGATATAACTCCATTGCAAATTGAGGACCATCTATCCTTAACCAATTCACAAATTGCTTCTCTGTCCTATGTAGTAACAACCATTGTGATAGAAAGGGCCAGGTGGAAGATTCCCTGCCAAGATAGTAAATCAAAAGCAATATTGTGCCCCAACAGAAATTCCACAGATAAGACTGACCAGCAAAGATGCAGGTGTGGTAGACTCCAATGGTATCTTGGAACACATAACATAGAGATGGTATCTTGGAACACATAACATAGCCCTAGCACTCAGTATACAACCATAATCTGATAAATGCATTCTTCTCCGTCCTCAATGGGAAGGAATTAGCTTTCACATGGGAATGGCAGCAGTACACATTCACTCGCTGCTTTGCTATGAACCTACTTGAGGGAGTAATACTGGAAGACGGTAGACAAGGAAATCTGGGGATCTGGATCTATGGAGCGAGCACGAAGTTTGTGGGTCTTGTGTTTCATATAATACCCCACAGAGAGCATCCATGATAGAGGAGGCAGTGAGCATGCCGGCAGATGGGACAACCTGTCCTGTGATGTCAGCCAGGTTCTCACCTTTACCACCCCAGTGATGACAGGGGGTCCATGATGAATGATCATGTGAAAGGTGTGGTTGCTATGCATAGACTCAATAGCTGGGATCCCTCTCACCATAACCAGGACAGCCACAGCTGCTGATGAATGCCCAGCCTGCCAGCAGCAGAGATCAGTGATGAGCACTTCATGTGGCACCATTCTTTGAAGAGTCCCCTTCTCCAACCACATGATACTAGGCTGATATCAGGCCCTTTCCAACCTGGAGAGGGAAGCAGTTCTTTGGCTATGTGTTTCCCCTCTCTGACCATGGTGACTCTGACAACGCTGCTATTTAAAGGGCCTTCCAATGCTTGATCTATCTATCAGCATGGTATCCCACCCAACGGTGCCTTAGACCAATGAATCCAGTTATGCAACAACAGAATAGGCACATGATCACAGAATCCACCGGCCTCACTGTATATCACACTGTCTAGAAGTATCTGTCATAGCATAGTGCTGTGGAATGTGGTACCCTGTCTCCATATGTTGGAATACAAAGTTCCAAAAACCAGTGGATGGAAATAAAACCAGTTCTCTCACTTATGCCTATGAGTCACTTTTTAAATTTGTGCTTCTCACCACCCTTCCCAGCATTAGGTTCTATTGGAGCAGAGGTCCTGGTTTCAGGGCTGGAGGGGGGATGCTTCCACTTGGGAGGGAACATGTTAAGAGTTACATTGAACTTGAAGCTATGACCACATCCTCTTCACTTTAATTTTTTAGTGCCTGAAGCCAGGCGCAGCAGCTCATGCCTGTAATCCCAGCACTTTGGGAGGCCAAGGCAGGAGGATTGCTTGAGTCCACCAGTTCAAGTTTTTCATGCCAAGGGACCAGTGGGCATAGAAGGGTATTATTATATTGATAGAGATCATCAAACTTGTTTACCATGAGGAGCTCAAGTAGCTGATACAAAAACGAAGATAAGGAGGATTATGTTTGGAACCTAGGGCAATGTTGAACCAATTTTTGGTGCATATATGCACAGTGGCAATCTATGGAATGGCAGAAATTGCTTGCAAATCATATATCCAATAAGGGGGTGATATCAAGGATGTACAAAGAACTCCTACAACACAAAATCAACACACATTAAATAAACTGATTTTTAAATGGGCCAAGGGTTTGAATAGATAGTCTCAAAAGATGGTATACAAATGAACATCAAGCATGTGAAAAGATGTTCAACATCACTAATCATCAAAGAAGTGCAAATAAAAATACCCACTAGGATGTCTACTATTAAAACAAAATACCCCCTATCCCCACCCCCCATCAAATAATAAGTGTTGGCAAGGATGTGGAGAAATTGGAACCCTCTGACATTGCTGGTGGAATGTAAATTGGTACAACAACTATGGAAAACATTATGGTGTTTCCTCAAAATATTACCAATAGAAACATCATGGGATCCAGCAATTCCATGGCAATCTATCCAAAAGAACTGAAAGCAGGTCTCAAACAGATATTGTACATCCATGCTCATACCAGCACTGTTCACAATAGCCAAGAGGCAGAAGTCACCCAAATGTCCATTGACAGATTAATGGATAGATAAAAATATACATATGATGGAATATTCTCAGCCTTAAAAAGGAAGGAAATTCTGTCACATGTTATCACATGAGTGAACTTTGAGGTCAGTATACTGATTAAAATAAGCCAGTCACAAAAAGACAAACCCTGTGTGATTCCACACATCTGAGATGTCTAAATTACTCAAATTAATAGAGCCAGAGAGTAGAATGGTGCCACCAGGGGCTGAGGGAAGGGGGAAAATGCGGGGGTTGTTGCTTGAAAGAATTTCAGATCTGTAAGATCTAGAGATCTGTTTCACAGCAATGTGAAAATACTGAACACTACTGAACAACTTAAAAATGATTAAGAAGGTAAAATTTACCTTATGTGATTTTTTTCCTTCCACAATTTTAAAAAAAGTGATGCAACTTCCACCTGGTTCTCTGGGGACACTCACTCTGGGAACCCAGTAGCCATTTTGTAGGAAGTCCAGACCAGCCCTCACACAAAACCCACATGGAAAGGGCCAGGTGTGGCTTCCAGCCCACAGCCCAACCGAGGGCCCAGCCACCACCTATGTGAGTCAAAGCATCAGCTGGTCACCCCTGGCCTCTGAGGCTTCCCAGCTGGGTTCTAGCCATGGTGGAGCCGAGAAACCAACCCTCTATGCCTCTCTCAGGCGCCCGAGTCACAGAATCCTGAGCACAATAAAAGGATTGCTAGCAACAAACCTCCACGGCTGAGTTTTGTGAAGGTTTGTTGCAAGCAGTAATAGCTGGAACAGGTGTCTTGGAAAGCATTTCTACCCAAAGTGGTCCTTCCTTCATTATGTTAAGGTTTCCTGAAAGCGAATCTTGAGGGCAACAATAGCAGTAATGGAAGATCTCACCTCCCTCCCTCCTGCTTATTTACAAGCAGTCATATCAAAGTGAGCTTCTAAGTGCAGGTCCTGGGTCATGTGGCCAAGCTGTTGTCTGGGTCCCTGCTGTGGTTGTTGACAGGCTTGTGCTTGTCTTTGACAACATTACTCTCACCTCAGAGTATTTGGAGTTGCCTAGACCAGAAGGACATCGCCACCCACATACCTCTTGTGTCCTTGTGGTCCTGGGGGTGTCTGGCTGGTTTCAGCATCTTCTCTCCGTCCACTTTTCAAGGAGGGGAGAGGATTTGCTGGGTTTCCTTGTTTGGAGGGAGCTCGTGCAGGAGGGAGGGAGAGAGACTGGGGAGCCATTAAGGGAAGGATCACAACAGACATCTAGATCTCAAAAAGCACGGGTACCAGAGCCCGGTGCCACTCACTCCTCCATCTGACGCTTCCCACGCTCCTGAGGACCTGCCAGGCGGAGGAAGGCGTTGGCTCAGCACTGGAGACAGATACATTAACCAAGAAGAACAAGAGAGTGTCCAAGTGTCGATGATGACACTTCCTCTTGTTTTTCTGTACACTTTTAAAATTGGCTATTGCAGTGAGTCTTCTTCAAATTTTTTTGTCTGTAGTCTGATTTTCTAATGAGTTTTTAATGAATTCTTTTAAATTTTCTAGACAGTCAACCATATTGCCAACAATTGATGGTGGTTTTGTCTTTTGTATTTTCATCTTTATAATGCTTACTTCTGCTGGGTGCGGTGGCTCAAGGCTGTAATCCCAGCACTTTGGGAGGCGGAGGCGAGAAGATTGCCTGAGCCTCAGGGGTTCGAGACCAAACTGAGCAACATGGAGAGACCTCGTCTCTACAATAAATAAAAAAATTAGCTGGGCGTGGTGGCTCATGTCTGTGGTTCCAGCTACTTGGAAGGCTGAGGCAGAAGGATCACCTGAGCCCAGTAGGTCAAGGCTGCAGTGGCTGTGAGCGTGCCACTGCACTGTAGCCCAGATGACAGAATGAGACTCCGACTCAAAATAATAATAAAAATAATAATAATGCTTACTTCTTTTCTTGTTCTATTTGATGGGCCAAGACCATCTGAATAAATGTGAATGATACTTAAGCAGCTGTTGTTCTGTTCTTGACTCAATAGGAACATGATGAATACTGTTACATTTGATATTTGCTATCAGTTTTTCATAAAAACTATACATTAAGAAAATGTCCATCTATTTTTAGTGATTAATTTGTTCTTGATTTTCTAATGAACTTAATTAATTGATCAAAGTTTAACTTCTATTCAATAGACAGTCTTCAAGAAACTGCCAGACATGGTGACTCATACCTATAATTCCAGCACTTTGAGAAACCGTGGCCGGAGGATTGCTTGAGCCCAGGAGTTTGAGACCAGCCTAGGCAGCATAGCAAGACCTTGTCTCTACCAAAAAAAAAAAAAAAAAAATTAGCCAAGCATGCTGATGCATGCACCCGTAGTCCCAGCTACTCGGGAGGCTGAGGCAGAAGGAACACCTGAGCCCAGGAGGTTGAGGCTGTGGTGAGCCGGGATTGTACCACTGCACTCCAGCCTGAGTGACAGAGTGAGACCCTGAATTAAGAAAGAAAAAAATCAAGCCGGGCTTGGTGGCTCAGCCTGTAATCCCACGCTTTGGGAGGCCGAGGTGAGTGGATTGCCTCAGCCCACAGGTTCGAGACCCGCCTGGGCAACTTGGCGAGACCTCATCTCTACAATAAATCAAAAAATTAGCCAGGCGTGGTAGCACGCGCCTGTAGTTCCAGCTACTTGGAAGGCTGAGGCGGAAGGATCGCCGGAGCCCAGCAGGTCGAGGCT
>CAUYQG010235439.1:0-16077 GCA_963574415.1 Tarsius wallacei | reverse complement strand
ATGCATCCACTCCCCGGATGTTTTCTGTGCAATCAAGGCTCTTTCCTTCCACTGACACCCCGAGTTCTCTTTTTTGGTGTCTAGCAAAATCCACTTCCTGCTCTGACTCAACACCCCCAAGGGGCCAGGGGTGAATGCCTGGCCAGGATTGCCGAGGAGGCAGTGCCCCTGTTCAACCCTCTTCCGCCTTGGCCAGAGATGGCGGCTTGCCGGGAGCTGGCAAGAGAGGCGTGCTCGGCCCGCGGCCGCTGGTGCGTGGAGCAACGCAAGCCGAGCCCGCAGAGAGGGTTCATTACCACGCAGATGCGAGTGGGCGGACGGAGACCAATTGTTGGGCAGACTGCTTGCTGTCTAGCGAGAGAGGCACGATGAGAACTCAGGATCTTGCATTTCCAGGAGATTTGCAAGTCTTCAGGTGCCCATTTCTAGGAGGAACTGAATCACTCAAGTGCTTCTGTGGCCTTGGTATGCAATCTGTGGGGGGAGGGGGAGGAAACTCACTCTTCCTGACTTCACAGGGGCATGCCCAAGTCTCACAGCTTTCCTCGGTTCTGTAGCCTTCTGTGGGTCAGACCCAGGGACTGCCACCCTCCCGAGGGCCTCCCTGCAGGAGGAGAGAGCTGAGGGAGGAGCGGAGGAATGGGTAGTCACCTGCCAGCCTGCAGGGGGCAGGGAGGGGGCTGGCTTTGGGGGGCTTGGGTCACTGTCTTCCCCAGAAGCAGCAGCAGCATTCCCTCCGCTTCCAGAGCAATCCTCCATGGGCCAGTGGCAGCCCTGAAGCTGACTGGCATCTGGCAAATGGGTGGCAGGATGCAGCTAGAGCTTCTAGAGTGTGTGTGCTCCTCTCTGCAGAGACTCCAGGGCCCAGGAAGCTTCTGAGGTAAGCTCTGTTTTCAGGGCTAGCGAGGAGGCCTGGTCTTCACTAGGCCCTCATTAGCAGTGCTCCTTTTTTTTGGAGGGAGGGCATGCCCCCGCCTCCTTGGCGGCAGCCTCTCTGGTGGGCAGACAAGCAGCTGACACAGGCAAGCATTTCTGTGGAGGAATATGCAGGCATTTGGCCTTTAACCCCCCAGGTCCCCTGCTCAGAAAGCATCCTGCTGCATCTGGAGGTCAGGGGAGCCAGCTCCTGGGTGGAGGGAGGAGGGTTCTCAGAGCGGGAAGCATGGAGTGGGGAGGGCAGGCAGCCTTCCCACTGCAACACAGCTATGAGGCACCACCTGGCAGAGCAACCTGCACCTGTAGGAGGCAGAGGCTCATTCATCACCCTCACTGCTCAGCCCTCACTTCCTCTGCCTCTGGGCAGGGAGAGAAGGGGGGCAGAGGACTGAGAGGCCATGAAATACTGCTCACAGTCCAAGATGGGGTCACCATCCCAAGGACTGTCCTCTGCCTGGGTTTTGTTTAGGCTTGTGTGCAAAGACAGAGGACCAGCCTGATAGTTAAGGCTCGCTGTGTATCAAAGAAGGCAGGTCTGTAGAAACTGCAGGGGTTTGACACATTCTGCATTTAGCACATGCAGACACGGCGACTCTCGACTCTCCGACTCTCCATAGTCAGTGTCAAAGCCCTTCAGGAATGCTGAGGCCTAAGCCAACTTTCTCTCAGCCCTGGGCAACACTACCCCAGCCTCACACGGGGGAGGAGCAGATGGAAGGCACACAGCATAACCAGAAACGGCTGTCCCTTCTGCGTCTCCAGCCTCCTCTGGGAAGACTGAGAGACTGAGTGGTGGGGCCATCACTGAGGATTCCACAGGTGTCCAGGGCAGCCTGTAGGGGGAGGGCCTTTCCTGGAGATGAAGAGTTTATAGCTCCCTGGGCTCAAGTGTGATAGGAATTCTGGGGAGAACTTGGGCCATCTCATCAAAAGAAAGAGCTACAACCTCGGAGGGACTGGTCCAATGAGCCCAGTAAGCTTATGGAGCATCTTCTTATCCTCAAGTGTCAACTACCCAACTAAAGTTCCCAACTAAACTTCCCCTTGACCTCAATCCTCCACACAAGAGAACTGATGGTGGCTTATCCTTGGAATGGAGGGGGAAAGGGGCTGAGAGGAAGCACCTTTAAAAAGTCACTCCAAAGCCACCTCTTCCCAGGACGTGACTACCTGCTTTCCCTGAAAAAATAAAAGATAAAAAGCACGACAAAAATATAAGTACAGCTGTGGTGGCGCCTCCCTCTTCCCCCTCCCCCTCCGTTGCCTCCTGCTTTGAGCCCCAACCCCTTGGATATTTATTGTTCGTTCCCTCTTAAATCATTCCTGACGGCTGGACTGCTCACACTCCATTACAGGGAGAGGCTGTGCGGAGTCACAGTTCCGTTTAGCTTGCAGAAAAAGGAGCCTCACAGGAAAAACCCACCCGGGAGCTGTCCGGTGCTGAACTCCGGCGTGATGGACGATTATGGACCATCTGCACTTTCCGAGGGGGATAGATTTATGAGCGGGAGAGACAGCTAGAAGAGTGTCCATTACTATAACTCACTGCCCTCTTCAGAGATATTCTAATCAGGCCTCCTTCCCTACCATCGAAAGCCCAGGTTAAGAACCAGCGGGAGGGGAAATCGATGACACATGTGTGCGGCGGTTTTTTCCAGAACATCACTGTCAACAGCGTTGGGGGTGAGGGCCCCAGAAGCTGGGGGTGGGGCTGCCGGTGGGGAGACCCTCTTGCAACAAGACAGGTTTCCCACCAGCTTTGCCTGGTGTCTTCGGTTGCGCTAGGCTCCTGATTTTTTTGTGACTGGTTTAGAAGCTCAGAGGTGACGGGATGTTCCTCCCTCCTCAGCCCTGCCTGGATCTAGTGGAGATTTACTGACAACCCTGATTCATGCAGAGGCAGCAGTAGAAATATCTGGGTTTCTGGGAGCCCATGCACATTGATGTGCACAGAAAAGAGGAAGGGAGTGAGTCTCAAAGGGATGCCGCCCCCGGGTCGGCTGCTGAGCTGGATGCCCTCTGTGTGTTGTCTCACTGTAATCTTACTCCTATTTGATAGATGAGAAGATGAAGGCCCATGGTGGTGCCAGGTTCCAGCCCAGGCCGGCACAACCCTCTCTAGCCCAGACACTGCCTACAGTGCAGAGTACACGCAGGCACTGTCCCTGCCAGAGGTGCCAGGTCCCTGCTCCCCCAGATGCTGCTCCCCAGCTCCCTTCCAGCATCCAGCAGGGTGACTCCTGACACTCCTCCTCTGGGCTCAGGCCTCCCATTCTCTGACTGGTCTTGATGTGAACCCCCAGGCTCTGCCCCCTTGAGCCCCAGTCCCCCAGAAAAGTCATACAAACAGGCAATCAGGCAAGCCCCTCCCATTTCTACAGAACTTTGACATTCACAAAGCATTTTTACATGAATTAATCTGACCACAGACCATTGCAGTAGACAAAACCAGGTCGTTTTATTTTCATTTTATTTTATTTTAATTTATTATTATTATTTTTCGAGTTGGGGTCTCACTCAGTTGTCCAGGCTGAAGTACAGTGGCATGATCACAGTGATCACAGCTCATGGCAGCCTCAAGCTGCTGGGCTCAGGTGATTGTCCCACTTCAGCGTCCTGAGTAGCTGGAACTATAGGTGCACACCACCATGCCTGGCTAATTTTTTGGCAGAGATGAGGTTCCATTGTGTTGCCCAGGCTGGTCTTGAATTCCTAGGCTCAAGCAATCCACCTGCTTTGGCCTCCCCAGGTGCTGGATGAGGATGCTAAGGCCCAGAGAGGTTAAGTGCCTTCCTTGAAGCCGTGCAGCTACCCAGCACATCTGAGCTAGAATCAAGCCTGTGTCTCTCGGCTCAGCATTCAGGCCTGTCTGGTCTTACTACCTGCTTCTCAGAGCCTGTTTTGAGCATGGTCACCCTTGGGCATTTCCCTCCTTGGGGACCAGCCCGGGCTCAGTCTCTGCCATGGGCCTTCCCCCTGGGCTCTCCGTTTGAGATTCTTGATCTCTTCTTTATCCTCCTCCCCCATAAATCATGGCAGGGGAGAGAAGACTGGATTTGAAGTCATGAAAAGTGATGATCATCCTCTTGAGAGTCTCTGGGAAGGGTGAGTCATCAAGCTCACTGGGAAGGCCTTGGAGAACTTGCCCTTAGGTATAAGCTCTGAGATTCTAGTAAAGAACCCTGGATATCGAGAACCACCCCCCTGCCATCCTGTGCCAGGACGCTGTGTTCTCTGAGATGGCGGGTCAGGGGCCTGTGAGTGATGCCAGCAAAGCAGCAGTGACCTCAGAGTGCTCTGGGAGCACTCTGTCCACCTGGGAGTTCACCTGTGGCTTTTTCACCTTGAGAAATTCTTCTGTTCTCGCCAAGCCCCCTCTGCTACAGTCATTCATTTGTCACTTGCTCATTCACGCAAACACTGAGGACAGGACCCGACCTTGCACAGGGCAGTCGGAAAGGCCTTCTGCAGGAAGGCCTTACAGGGTGCAGAAGAGGCAGTCAGGTGGAAGGAGTGTGGGAGGGCCCAGCCTGGGGGTACCGTATGCCGTTCCATGTGTCTGGAGCAGTGAAGGGGACTGGGGAGTAGGGGCCAGCATCCCATTTTCATAAAACTTTCCCCTAAGCCTCTTGCCCTGTGGAACTAGCAGTTTCCTGTTGAGTCCTCAGACATGGGTCGCCCACGGTGTGGAACACACCATCCATCACAGTAGGGCCAATGGGGGGGTCTGCCTTTGCCTCTGCACCCGTGTGTTCAGTAGCTGGTATGACTGTGGCCATGCTTGTGGTTGAGGTGCCTGATCCCACAGCTACAGGCACATGTGGCATTTGAGCACCTGAGACCTTTTTGAACCAGCGTGCCCCAGGAACAGAATTTATAATGTTATTTCACTTTAATTCATTTAAATGGAAATGGCCGCCAAAGGACGTGACCCAGGATGGAGAGATGCCACGGATAGCCCCGGGTCTCAAGCTGCCTGACTCCCACAGGCACCAGTGGAGTGCAAGTCTTGACAAGACCCTCGTGGTCCCAAGTGCCAAGACCCGAGCACACGACCGGCACCCGAGTGATGGAAGGGGAAGTCTCTCTCTCCACCCGAGACATTTGGCTTCACCTGTGAAAACAGCATCCACTTGATGAATGACCAGCTCCTGCACTTTGTGAAATTAAATTCTCAGCTTGGACCGAGCAGCCTGGGGTGAGCCATGGCCGCCCAGGGACAGGGACAGGGCATTAGAAAGAGCCTGGGTAGCAAAAGACTCAGACTCCAAAACCCCCGTAGCTGCTACACGCGGGATGGGGGAGGGCATGAGTGGAAAGCTGACTCGGCAGGTGCCTCAGGCACGGGCTGAAGACAGTAGAGGAAAAGGAAAGAGTGAGAACGCAAGAAAGAAGCCACACTGCAAGGAGGTAGGGAAGGCAGCCGACTGAGGCTGGAGCAAGGCCAACCCCACCCTCACCCATGTGTCCCAGCCCCTGGGGCACAGTCACTGTAGGGAACGGGTCTCTCCAGAGATTCCCAGCAGCTCTGGCCCTCCCATGAGATTCCTCCCATCTCACACATGAGAGAATTTATGGGAACCTGTTATTTCCAGCTCAGCTCTGCGCTCCGTGGAGACACAACCCCTCCTGTTTATCATCATCATTACCTCCATTAATGCGTGATATAATGTGGAGCCCATTATGGCCATCCTGGGGCTCCTCTAAAGGGCCCTTTCCCCAAACCTGCACTCCAGCCCAGCCACCTCCTGCCCGATCCTGTGCACCTGGAGTGGACGGGATAAAAGTGCCTCCTCAACTGGCCTCTTCTCCCACAGCGACAATTACGGCTGACATTGTTCTATGGTCACGCCATCAACCCAGATCACCTCTGAGGACTCCCTTCATTAAACCCCTACTATAGAACCCAGCAATTAATCCACACTGTGTCCTCTCCTCCTTCCCTGGAAGGGGCTCTGCAGACCTGGCAGGGGTTCTGAGCAGCATCCCCGGTCCACATCTCTCCCCCGCAGACTCTGGAGAAGCTGGATGCCACCCCACCTAACGACCAGCCCATTGTGCATCCCTGGGAACGCTGAGACTCGCTGATCTGCGTTTGTCCTGGATTTGCCGCCACCCACTCTCCCAGGAAGCCTCCGCCTGTGGCCTCCTCTTCCCTGGCTCCCCCTTTAAAGAAGTGAAGGTGCGTACATTTCAGGAAGGTGTGGTCGTGAGGGGTCCCATCATGTTCTAGCTCTGGCTTAAGCCATTCAGTCCTGACCTCTCATGCTATCCTGGCCAGGGGGAAGAACTCACTCATTCCAGAAGTGCTTCTTATCACACCACTAAGTCGCAGTCAGAAAATAGCTCCCACCCATGCCCGGGGTGAATGGGTTATGTGTCTTTGCTCTCCATTCAGAGCTGAGGAGTTAAGTTGCCCTGAAAACTGACCATCACTTGAACCCCATAAATCCTCGGGTGTGTGTGAGGGAGGGACATGCATGTGTGTGCATGTGGAGATGTGTGTGTCCACTGCTCCCCTACCTGAGACTGACCCCACTTTGGGATGGAGCAATGTCCTCTTTCTCTTGTCCCCCCTTATACCCAATAGAGGGTCCTAGGCAGTTTCACTCTGACTTAGGTGACAGCGAAAAGCACTGGTTTTGTGTCTGGGCAGGGGCATCACCCCTTGACCTGGATGGTTCCAGAATTGCTTCAGGGCTACCTGGGCCTTCTGGGCTCTGCCTGGTTTTCTCCCACTCAGACTCTGTCACTGCCAAAATCCCCTCCATGCTAACAATGCTACCTGTGATGGTTTCCCTTTCACTCTGAAGTGTCTTTGTTTTTCCCCTAGATTCTTTAAATAGGCAGGGAATGTTTGGGGCTTATGTACTTTCCCAATATTCATAGGCGGAGTTTTCAGGGTGGGAGGGTCTGAGAATTGTCCCTTCTCGTCTTCCCGGGCTTCTCCTACACCCTGACTCTGATCAGTTCCTGATTTTTGGACAGAAAAAATACCACCCATGGGGGAATCGGCCACTATGTAAACTTTGGGGACATGAGATCATTTGGCAGTTTGACGCCTATGGGATCTTCTCTGGGGCTTAAGGTCCTCTGGCCACTCCCTACCTAGCCAGGTCCTACTCAGTCTGAGCCAAGGCCAGACTCTTCCTTCTGGGAAGCCTCCTCCAACCTCTGCAACTAACACAGCCTCCTCTCCAAGCTACCGGCCTCAGGGCCGCAACACCCTGGGGCAGCTGCTGGCTGCTTCATCCTGTTCTGACTTATGCCATCTCTCGGGTCCCTGCTTTATTTCACTCTAGCCTTGTTTGTGTCTCATGAATGTTTGTCTTGTCTCACTAACTAATCTGAACATTTATATTTTAAATAAACTTGTGTCTGTGGCCCCCAGGTTCTAAGCATCTCTTCCAAGTATCTAATCGGCATGTCCATGAACATGGGCCTCCTACCTCCATCCCAGACAACCCAACTCAACATGGGCAAAAAACAAGAGTGGTGCTCAGAATGCCCTATTTCTATTCACAGACTACCCTTCCCTGAGCTCATGTATTTCATTCTTGCTGTCATTTGGGCCACCGTCTCCTGTGTTCAACCTAGAAGTCCTTCCTTTGCAGTTCTACTTTCTTCTTCATTCCCACTCTCTTCCCCAAATTGGACCCTGGTTACCACAGTGGCTGGGATTGTCTCACTACCTCTGTCCATGTCACCAGCATCAGCAAGCCCCTCCTTGCCTGAAAAGCCTCTGGTGGGCTTCGCTTTCAGGGTGGGTTTCAAGGTCCAACCCAAGCTGGTCACAAACCTCTCCCTCAATTCCAGAGGCCTCTTGCCTCCCTAGACTCTTGTCTCCAGCATCAGCACACATACACGGCTCAGTGTTGTCATTAGACATGTTCACAAATGGAGGTTCTAGATCTCCAAAGAGATTGGAAGCTCCCGGAAGATGCTACCACATTACAGTCATTTGGGTCCTCTATTGCAGTCACCCCATGCTGTGCAGGTCATTGACACTGCAAATACTTCCTGGATTGAAAGCATGCTGTGGTCTGCTTGCTGTTGACATGTCACTGTCTTCACTCTGGAGTTGAGGCCACTCGCCTCAGCCCAAGTCTTAGTGGGTACCACAGGAGACAGCACAAAATCCTGGCTCGCTTCCACCAATTTTCCTGATAGCCACAAAAACGCAGAGGGTCCCGACCACCTGGTGTGAAGTGCTCCTGCGAGGCTCACTGGCCAGCCCTCCTCTGGTCTGGCCTGGTCCCCTCAGCAAAAATGTCTACCCCATGATGACAGTCACGTGTCCAGACAGTGTTGAGGGTTTTATAAGTGCCGGGAGACCATGCAGTGCCCCCACTCCTGGTGGCTCTGGGACAGGGCTGCTCTGGCCCTGTCTACGGGGTCACCCGAAGACCAAAGCAGCCTAAACAGGCCCCCTCCTGCGGCTTGTCTGTTGCCGTCTGGGTTAGAATTCTGTCTCCAAATTGGTGATTACTCCAGGCACTCAGGACTGGAATCTGAGCCCTAGGAGGGGAAGGAGCCATTTGTAGCTCTTTTCTTTTTTTATGCTGCTGAGCAAAGCAGGGATCAGGCTGAGCAGCTGTCAGGGAGGTGTTTTGTGATAAATCAATAAGCTGCCCGGGGTGGGAGAGGGAAAGGGATGGTTAGGGAGCCCCAGGGTGCTGGGGGAAGGCCAGGCACAGGTCCAATGTGAGCACCTGAGTCAATGAGGCAAAATGAGGGAAGAGATGGGGGTGCAAAGGGAGGGAGAGAGGGACAGAGAGATAGAAACCCAGAAAGAGAGAGAGATGGACACATACACATAGAGACAGAGAAAGAAAGAGTGAGAGAAAGGGAGAGAAACAGAGGAGAGAAAATGGAGGAGAGAGACAGACAGAAAGACAGAGAATCAGAGACAGAGAAAGAGAGAGGTGGAGGAGAGGCAGACAGAAATAGAAAGAGCCAGCTAGGGATAGAGACAGAGAAAAAGAGACAGAGAGAGAAAGAGAAAGAGAAAGACAGAGACAGAGAGGGAGGAGAAAGATAGAAAGACAGAGACAGAGAAAGAGAGAGTGACAGAGACAGAGGGAGAGATACACTCAGAGAGAAAGAGAGATGAGGAGAGAGACAGACAGAAAGAAAGAGACAGAGAGACAGAGACAGTGAAAGACAGAGGGAGGAGAGAGAGAAGTGGACAGAAGCAGAAAAACAGAGTCAGCAAGGGATAGAGACATAAAGAGAGACAGAGAGAATAAGAGAAAGAGGCAAACAGAGAGTAGAAAGACAGAGAGAGAGACAGAGACAGAGAGTCAGAGGAAGAAAGAAACAAAAGCAAAGACAGAGAGAGCTCAAGAGAAACAGAGACACAGAGAGAGCGAGCAGGGGAGAGACAGCCAACCCTCACAGGGAGCACAATGACCTCAGCAACTCCGTTCCCATGAGCAGATTACTCCACAGCTTCAGTAAAGGCTGCCTCCTTCAAAGAGTTGGGGGGATGTTTTCTCTTTCCCTAAAGTATTTTCATTTCAAAAAGTTGCCCTGCTGGTTCCTCCACGTGGCCTCCCTAGGTATTGTTCGCCACAATAGTCTCACTTTCTTTTGTTCCAGAGATACAGAACTGTTTAATTCTCATCCCTTAAATCAATACCTGGTGTCATGTCATCCAAAGCCATTATTTTTACACCAGAGAAAAATGGAGACTGCGTCCAGTATAAAGAAGAGAGAGGGGAGACAGAAATCGTTGCTTGGGAGGCGGCAGGCAGAAGCCTCATCAGAACCATCTGACCTGACTGTGTTCCCGCGGGCGCTGCAGATCTCTGGGCTCCCAGCAGAAGTAGTGGGAAAGTGCCAGGGGAGGAGGGTGGAATTGGCAGTTGAGGGAAACTGCCCGGGGAAGGAAGGGCACACCTCAGCAAGCGTACCTACATAATGAACATTTGTATACCTAACCCTAAATTACAACCCCACACCTTTAAGAAAAATGTTTAAAGTGTCTAGAGGAGAAGCAGATGCAGGAGAGGAGAGATCCTTAGGGGAAGAACGTTCCAGAACTCCAGAGGGGTCTCTCTGACAGCAAACAATTTCTCCCCAAAGCCCACACCCAAACGTTCAGCTAGGACAGCGTCTCCTACCGCCTCCGGGATGCTGTCCTCTTCTCTCCCTGTCCCTTTCACTAGTCCTCTTTCCTTTATCTCACAAGCACGCTTGGCCTCCAAATCCTTGGGAGGCATTGTCCTGGGACATCCCCCTCTTACAGCAGTTCAAGTGCCTCCTCTCTCTCCTTCAAACCCTACCTCCTGCTTCCGCGTCACCCTTTCCTAGGAACTGGAAGCTGTCTACCTTCCCATCTCACTCTCAGAACTTCCAAAGTTGGTCACCCATGGTCCCCTCATTGCCAAACTCATGGCCCAATTTCAGTCCTGCCCCATTTCTTGTTTCTGTTGTCTTTTACACGACGATCCTTGAAGTTGTCTTTTTCCATTGTCTCTTCCTGTTTCTACCCATCGCTCTTTTCCCAGGTATTCCAATCCTTTTGCACGCTTTCAACTACTTCCTCAGTCGCCATCTTTAGCTCGGGCCTCCCTCTTGAGGTTCCTGTGGTCAGGAACCCGGTAGACATTTTCACTGGGACATGGGCCCGAGGTGTCCTCTGTGGTACCTGGTGCTCTTTCCGTATCACCATCTTAGCCAATGGCATCACCAGCCTCCACGACTTTCATTCTCTATGAACTGGAGTCATGTGGACGTCTAGTTTCTCTCTCACACATGCTCTGTGGGTTACAGGAAATATTGATGTCCCGGTACCTGTTCCTTTCTGGGTATCCACGCTACTTCTGACATTGTGCCTGAATTCTTGGAATAGCATCCTCCGTGGTCAGATCCTGTAGCCACTGTTTGAAAATCTCCAATGCCTCCTCATTGCCTAGGGATGAGCCTCTTAACTTTTGGGGACCCTCTGGGAAACCTTTCCCCAGGAAAAGGCACATATGTATACAAACTAAGTCTTGCAACCATTTCAGGAGGCTCACGGGCCAAGCGGAGCCCATCTGTGAAGCCGATGGTTTAAGAGCCAGGTCTGTAAGACCAAGACTGAGCTCGCTGAGAAATATCAAGGACCACCATGCTCTGGCTCTCACACAGATTCCCAGCCTTGCTTTCCTCTCTGCCAGATGAGAACAGTGATGGACCTATATCTCAAAGAATGCTGTGAGCTTAAAGATACACAGGGAGCCCACACCATGCCTGGCACATAGTAACTGTCTCATCTCTTCCCAGTCATCCCAACCCACCCTACACAGCACGTCAACATTCCTCCACTATGCTGGGCTCACCCTCTTTTGTTCTCCAAAGCCTGGCTCAGATGTCACCTCCTCTCTGACACCTTCCTGACCTCTGAAGCTATCAGCCAGTCCCTCCTTGGGCTCCTAGGGTTAATGGTGTCACACTGTCCAGTTCTGCATCTGGGGGCTATAATAGAGGGGTGTATGGGTCCTCTATCTTTGTAGACCAGGTTCCTAGAGCAAGGGGCTGGCTGACCCCCACTTCTCCTGCCCCTGGATGCGATGCACAGGGCCCAGCACACGGTAGGTGTTCAATGTGTGTATGTTTGATTTACAAATAAAACAGATGGAGACCTCTATTTGTGACCAAGAAAGGATGGCTAGGACAGAGTCCAGGGGACCACTGCAGGTGACTCTTTCATTCTGGTGAGGGCCTAGAAATGGACTGTCATGTATGTGTGTATAAGTTTTCAAGTGCACGGTTTATGTTGATATTTACTTTCACACAAGCAGATGCTATTGTTATCACCCTCGTCTTAGCGTGGAGGAGGCTGAGGCCCCAAGAGGTTAAACACCTAACCCGGTGTGTTCTCGTGCATCAAGGCTCCACCAGCCCCTCACCTCTGGATCCCGGCTCCCCTGGGGTATCTGCGTGCACAGGCTCAAGCCCCGTGCCCCTTGGCACAGCACACCCTGCCCCGGCAGTCCAGCTCCCACTTCCCACTCTGGTGCTGCCACCTATGATGCCTACACCTGCATGTGGTCTGACCCCCTCACCTGTGTTCATGCTCACAGGTACCACAATGCTGCTCTGAGGCCCTCTTGGCCACCTTGCCCTATCCTCCTTTCCTCCAGGTCTCAGATTCCCCAAAGGCCCCCCTCCTGGGCACCACACCCTCAGGTTGTCTCACCTACTTCTGAGCTCCCCGACTCACACCTGTGGATCTACCTGCGATATGTTGTAGGGAATACCACCCTCCCTCATACTGTTTTCCATGGCCTTCAGGTAACTTCACCCATATTCCTTCATGTTACTCTTTTTTTCTTTTTTTCAGTCAGAGTCTCACTCCATCGTCCAGGCTGGAGTGCAGTGGCACGCTCACGGCTGGCTATTCCAGTGTCGACCTGCTGGACTCTGGTGATCCTTTCACCTCAGCCTTCCAAGTAGCTGGAACTACTGCGCCCAGCTAATTTTTGGTTTATTGTAGAGATGAGGTCTCACCAAGTTGCCCGGGCTAGTCTCGAACCCGTGGACTCAGGCAACCCACTCGCCTCGGCCTCCCAACGTGCTGAGACTACAGGCTGAGCCACTGAGCCCAGCCTCATGTTGCTCTTAACACCTCCATTTTTGGTCACCTTTTTCCAGATGAGACAACCAAAAAGCTGAAGTGCCCTGTCCAGCAGCACATAGAGACAGATCAGTGCAAAGGGACTTACATTCAGATGTCTGGACTCTCAGGGCAGAATCTTAGGAAGACATCCCCCAGGTGAGGCCACCAGCCCCATCCTCTCTCTTCTAAGCTGGACCTTCGACCCTACCCTTGCATGTAAGGAGAGACTGGTCCTCAGGGCAGATCCCACACCCCTGCTTCTAGAGAGACAGCTCCTTCACCAGGACCACCGCAGGGATGTGGCTCTGAACCAGAAGACACACATAATGAATAACAACGGAGAATTCTCCAGAGCGTTGGGGCTTTTATTGGTGGCTGACGGCCTTCAGGAGGCAATTAAAAAGGTGCAATAAAAAAGTGAAGTGCTCGTATTTCAATAGTCCTGACTCTCACACCACGGGGAAGAACCCATCAACCCAGCTCCTCCGAAGATCAGGCTCAAGGCTAGAACTTTTCAAAGGAAAGATTGTGCTTACTTGACAAAAAAAAATTAGTAGCAGCGGGAAGAGAGCCACAAGTCCTAACAAGCCTCCCCTTGACATCACTGGCACCACTGTTATTTCCAGAACCACCACTCAAACCCATGCACAGCACAACCGAGTCTGGGTACCAGCATCCTTGTGTGTACGAATCGAAATGTGTACCTTGCTTTTTTGGGTGCACATGCATGTTCGAGGAAAGATCATTCACAAATCATATTAAGAACATGCACTTGAGCTTATTGTGTATAATCTCTCTCTCTCACACACACATGCACACACACATGCATACACATAGTTCTTACAGCCTACCTTTAAAAGAAAAGAAACCAGCAAATGCGTGTCCCTTCCTGCTAAACATTCACATCCACTTCATATGTTTGCTGGCATGCCTCTTCAGATATTTTTTAATGGACTGGAAGGAATTGGGATTTCTTCTTGATTATCCTAGTTATTGCCACTATGATAGGAACAAGGAACAGTTCTGCAGTCTGTGTAGCTGTTTGCAGTGCTGTGGCAAGCAGAGAATATTTATCAGCCAGGAAGAGTATTGTGACACTTCTATTACTGGAGTTTGTGAAATTTCCCTCCTTCCATGGAATTTCAGGGAGATTGTGGCGAGAGGGAGAGTCCCCGTGAAACAGCTTTTCCAGAGCTTGCATTTGGATCTGCCATAACTCGGCTCCCTAGAGCCACCACCCCCAAACAGTTCAAGAACGTTATTTATTCAAGAGTCTCTCTCCATCTGCACTGGTTTCCAGCAGAATATACTCACTTATGGGGTCGAAATATGCCCTCAGCAGTGGTATTTATGAGTATACTATCCACCATCCTTTTTGGAATTAAAATTACTACACGTCCTCAAGTTTTTCAATAACTCTCAAAGGAAAAGAAGAGTGAGGGACAGTTAGCTCTATGTTTTGGAGGACCCATTTCTACCAGACTTTTCTTGTTCGCCCTGGAGAAAATAAAGAGCTAGCTGAGACTTGCTCTGCCCCTTCCTACCTTTCCTCTCCATAACCCTTAGGCTATGATATGTCTTTGTTGTATGACCAGGACATCTACATGGAAAGCACTGGTGAGAAAGAAGGGGGTAGTTCTATAAGAATTCAGAATTAGTGCTACACTCCAGACCGACTGCACCTGCATTTCTGGAGAGAGAAAATCTGATTCACCAAGCAACGCAGGTGATTCTTAGTCACACTAAAGTTTGGAAAACCATTGGTCTAGGGCACTGGCTCTCAAAAGTGAGAATTATCCATAGCTCCCACCTTTAAAATAAATAAATAAATAAGAAATAAATGGTACACCAGCAGTAGCAGCATCTTCTGGAACTTGTCAGAAATACAAATTCTCACTGGAGCCAGAAAGGCTCCTTAAAACACAGACTGCTGGGCCCCATCCCCAGTTTCTGATTCAGTAGATGTGGGGGAGGGGGGCCCTGGGAATTATTTTTTCCTTAATTTTTAAAATTGTTTTATATTTTAGAGGCATGGTCTTACTCTGTTGCCCAGGTTGGAGTACGGTGGCATATAGTCACAGCTCACTGCAGCCTCATCCTCATGAGCTCAAGTGATCCATCTGAGTAGCAGGGACTACAGGCGTGTGATGCAGGATCTCATTATGTGGCCTAGGCATGTCTAGAACTTCTGGGCTCAAGCGATCCTCCTGCCTTGGCCTCCCAAAGTGCTGGAATGACAGGCATGAGCCACCGCGCCTGGCTGAATTTTACATTTTTAACAAGTTTCCAGTGATTCTGATGCTACTGGTCTAGAGGTCCCGCTTTGAGAAGACCCGTAGTGGGAGGCTATGGCCTAGGCTAGCACCGTGAGGGTTGGCCTGGAAGTTGCAGTCTGGGTCCTAATTCTGGCCCTAACACTTGTGTGGTTTTAGGCAAGTCACCCAAGTCTCTTCCTTCTTTGATTCATATTTGATTTTTGGTATCAAATGAGAGGACTGGTTTGAACGAGTGTGCAGGGCCTTTCCAGCACCTACATTCTAAGATGCTCAACCCTGCTGAAATGCAGCAACAACTAGTCACCAGGGTAAACAGCTAGGAGTGACGCAGATCCTGTCTGCCATCTTCTCTCCTCCTCCTGTCTTTCACACTCCTTCACCCTGCTGGTGTTAAACTTCTGTGCACGTTAGAGTCTGCTCTGGGAGCTGAGCTGCAGGCAGCTGCCTCCCACAAGCCCTGTCTCCCAGAAGCGAAAACTTCTATTTGTTTCTGTCTTCATGGGGCAGGTCTCATTGGATGGGAACCCCAGTTACCCTCAGTACTGTGATTTCTAAAGATGGAGTGTGCTCCCCTTCACACCACCCTAGCTGGAGCGGGCAGTATGGCTTTCTCGTGTCTCCTGATGCATCTGAAAAGTGACACTTTGGGGATGAGGATATAATTACTGGCTGCTTCATGACATAGGCCTGGCACTCAGAAACCTGGAGACTCAAGCACCCACCACAGCCTGACTTTATTTGATGAGTGAAAAAAAAAGGAGTAAGGAAAAGAAAAAGATGAAAACATCTGTAAGGAACATCTGGATTCCGCTGCTAACCATGAAAGCAAATTCCCCAGAGTCAGCATGCTGGAGAGGGCTGGGAAAGGGTGTATTTATAAACAACTGCAATATTTGAATGGGAAACAAATACCCCCAAACACCACCACTTCCTGTGTGAAAACCTTTCAGAAAAGGAATCATTGAGTTCAGTTCTGTGTCTGAGCAACGCAGAAACAGTTACACCTGCAAGTCAAGCTCAGGACTGAAATGGGCATAATTACAGTCTCTGGGTTTTGAAAGTTGGTATCCTCCCCCTCAGAAACAAAGTCACTTAAAGAAAGCATTCAAAGCCGGGCTCGGTGGCTCAGCCTGTAATCCCGCACTTTGGGAGGCTGAGGTGAGTGGATTGCCTGAGCCCGCGGGTTCGAGACCCGCCTGGGCAACTTGGCGAGACCTCACCTCTACAATAAATCAAAAAATCAGCCGGGCATGGTAGCGC
>CAUYQG010235437.1:0-19231 GCA_963574415.1 Tarsius wallacei | reverse complement strand
CGGGTTCGAGACCCGCCTGGGCAAGCGAGACCTCATCTCTACAATAAATCAAAAAATTAGCCGGGCGTGGTAGCGCATGCCTGTAGTTCCAGCTACTTGGAAGGCTGAGGCGGAAGGATCGCCGGAGCCCGGCAGGTCGAGGCTGCGGTGGCCGGCAGCGGCCACTGCACTAAAAAAAATACACATACAGATTGAAAATAAAGTGATGAAAGATGAAAAAATATATCCCACACAAACAAAAACTAGAAACAAGCAGGAGCTGCTATACTTATATTAGATAAAACAGACTTCAAGTGATAAATAGTAAAAAGAGATAAACAAGGTCATTATATAATGATAAATTTATATAATGATAAAGAGATCAATTCAGCAAGATAATTTAACAATTCTAAAGAAAATGCTATTAGCTCGAAAGAGAAAGACTCCAATACAATAATAGTTGAGGCAGGGCATGGTGGCTCAGTCTGTAATCCCAGCATTTTGGGAGGCCGAGTGAGAGGATTGCCTGAGCCCAGGGGTTCAAGACCAGCCTGGGCAACTTGGTGAGACCTTGTCTCTACAGTAAATCACAAAAACTAGCTGGGTATGATGGTGTGCATCTGTAGTTCCAGCTACTTGGAAGGCTGACCTGGAAGAATCACCTAAGCCCAGCAAGTTAAGGCTGCAGTGGCCATGAGCATACTACTGCACTCCAACCTGGGCAACAAGAGTAAGACTTCAACTCAAAAAATAAATAGATAATAATTGGGACTTCAACACCCTACTCTTAGCATTAGATAGATCATTTAGACAAGAAAGAAAGAAAGGAAGAAAGAAAGAAAGAAAGAAAAAAAGAAAGAAAGAAAGAAAAAACAGGGGACTGAAACTGCACTTTAGGCCAAATGAACCTAACAGAACATTTCATCCAACAGTTACAGAATACATATTGTCCTCATCAGTATATGGAACATTCCTCAGAATAGATCATATGTTAGGAAACAAAACAAGCCTCAAAAAATTTTACACATTAAAAAAATAAAGCTACAGGCTAACATCCTTGATGGACATAGGTTCAAAAATCCTCAACAAAATACCAACAAACTGAATCCAACAGCACACGAGAAGGATAATACACTATGATCAAGTGGAAATCATTCCAGGGATGCAAGGATGGTTCAATATATGCAAATCAACAAACATGATACATTTTATTAATAGAATGAAGAACAAAAACTGTATACTCATCTCAAAAAGTACAAAAAAGTATCTGATAAAATTCAACACTCCTTCGTGACAAAAAAATACTCTCAAAAAATTAGGTATAAAAGAAAACATACCTCAAAATGATGAAGGCCATATATGACAAACCTATAGTTAATGTCATACTGAATAGGAAAAAGCTGAAAGTCTTTCTTCTAAGAACAGGGAGAAGACAAGGATGACCACTTTCACAGCTTCCTATTCAAGTTGTACAATTGGGTCAAGGAAGAAATGAAGCAAAACTGAAACTCCTAACCAAAGTGATCAGGCAAGGGAAATAAATAAAAGGCATCCAAATTGAAAAAGAGAAAGTCAAATTGTTTCTCTTTGCAGATTACATTGTTATATATCTAGAAAGACCTAAAACTCCACTCAAACTCTTATCTCTCATAAATAAATTAGCAAAGTTGCAGGATACAAAATCAAAATACAAAAATCAGTAGCATTTTTATATACCAGTAATGAACTACCTGAGAAATCAATCAAGAAGACAACCCGTTTATAAGAGATACAAAATAATAATAATAATAATAATACCTAGGGACACATTGAGGCAAGAAAGTGAAAGATCTCCACAAGGAAAACTATAAAACATTGATAAAAGAAATTGAATACAAACAAATGGAATGACATCCATGCTCATGGATTGGGAGAATAAATATCACTAAAATGACTTTGCCATACAAGATTATCTACAGATTCAGTGCAATCTGTATCAAAATATCAGTATCATTTTTTCACATAAATAGAAAAAAAAATCCCAGATGTGTGTGGAACCAATAAAGAGCCTGAATAGCCAAAGCAATCCTGAGCAAAATAAGAATGTTTGAGGCATCCCATTGTTTAGCTTCAAAATATATTACAGTGTTAACAGTAGCCAAAACAGCATAGTATCTGTATAAAAACAGATTCATAGAGCAATGGAACAAAAGAGAGAACCCCTAAATAAACAAATCTATATATTACAATGAACTTATTTTGACAAAGGTGTTAAGAACATATGAGAGGGAGGGGACCCAAAAATTCCAGAATTTATTTATAAAAATATGTGTATTTATTTTTGTATGTTTAAACTTCAGTCATTTTCAAAGTACTTTTTATGGATATAATACACCTTTTCCCAATGCTCAAAACAGTTTTTTAATTTGTAAATTGTGACGCCTTTTAGTGCATCTGCCATTTGTTTCACATTGGCAAAACGTTTCCCTTTGAGGATTTTTTCTTTTTTTTTTTTTCCTTTTAAAGATGTGGGGTACCATTCAGGATTATGTATACCAGTGATCATTGTATAGGTAAAGTTTGGGCCTCCCTTTGGTTCCAACTTTGCCTGGTTTGAGATCAGGTACCCTTATTGATGTTATATGCCCCACTACCCGGGTGGTTTCCCACTACTGCCAATCCCTTTCTTATAGTATTATGAAAACGCTCAGGTTCTACTTATGAGTGAGAACATGTGGTACTTAGTTCTTTGTTTCTGTGATAGTACACTGAGCATTATAGAGTCTAAATCCATCCAAGTTGCTGTGAAGTTCATAATTGTGTCCTTCTTTATGGCTGTGTAATATTCCATCGTGTATATGTACCACATTTCTTTTATCCAATCCACTTTCGATGGGCAGCATGGTTGGTTCCATGTTTTTGCTATTGTGAATAATGTTGCAATAAACATGCATGTGCAGGTATCTTTTTCATAGAATGTTTTTTGTTCCCCCAGGACTTTTTTCATCTGGGGAAACAAAAAAAGTCTCTCAGGGCAAGATTGTGTGAATAGGGAAGATGGAACACAGGGGTCATGCGGTTTTGGTCAAAAACTGGTGCTGAACATTCAGTGCAGTGTGGGCAGATGCGCTGGTAAATCACCCTTCATGAAAAGGGCAAACAAGATGAAAGAATCTCCAAAAAAAAATTCACTGAAAGCAAATGCAGCCTCTCACAACAATGCTAGCTAGTACACTGATGCCGATAGAGTTCTAGAACACTTACCTAGTGGGGGAAGCCTGTGCTACTAGGAGCCTAAATAATTCTAGGATTTTTAGGGGAGGGTCCCCCCTCATACACTGAGGAAAAGACACCCTCTTCACTAATTAGTGCTGGGAATATGGTCAGAATAAAACTGGATATCTCTCTCTCACCATATGGAAACATCAACTTAAAATGGATTAAAGACTTAAATGTAAGACCTTAAACTATACAACTACTTGAAGAAACATAGGGGAAACACTTCAAGATATTGGTCTGGGCAAATACTTTATGACTAAGACCTCAAAAGCCCAAGCAACAAAAACAAAAATAGACAAATTGGACTCTATTAAACTAAACAGCTTCTGCACAGCAAAGGAAACAATCAACAGTACTATGAGACAACCTTTTGAATGGGAGAAAATATTTGCAAACTATTCATATGACGAGACTAATATCTAAAATATACAAGGAACTCAACTCGGTAGTGAAAAAAACAGTTCCATTAAAAAGTGGGCAAAGGACATGAATAGATATTTCTCAAAAGAAGACATAAAGTGGCTAACATATATGAAAAAATGTTCAACATCCCTAATCACCAGGGAAATGCAAATCAAAACCACAATGAGATATGATTTTACCCTAACTAGAGTGGCTATTATCAAGAAGACAAAAAGAACAGATACTGGTGAGGATACAGAAAAAAGGGGAACTCTTACACACTGTTGGTGAGAATGTAAATTAGTACAGCCACTAGGAAAAACAGTATGAAGATTTACTAAAAAAAAAAAAAGGAAAACTACTATATGATCCAGCAATCCCACTACTTGGTATTTATGTATAAGAAAAGGAATTAGTATATCAAAAGGGATACCTGCACCTCCGATTTATTGCAGCACTAGTCCCAATAGCAAAGATATGGGGAAAACGTAAGTATCCATCAATGAATAAATGGATACAGAAAGTATGATCTATATGCATAGTAGAATATTATTTGGTCATAAAAATGATGTCATTTTTAACCACAGAGATGGAACAGGAAGTCATTATATTAAGTGAAAGAAGCCAGACTCAGAAAGACAAATATCGCATGTTCTCATTTGATCTCATGGAACTAGAGACTAGAATGCTAGATACAGAGGGTGGGAAGGGTATGTGTAGGAGTGGGGAATGAAGGGAAATTGGTTAATAGGTACAAACATACAGTTAGATAGAAGGAATAAATTCTAAAGTTCAGCAACAGAGTACAATGACTGTAGTTAAAAAGCAATATATTGTATATTTCAAAACAGCTAGAATAGAGGCATGGGAGTGTTCCCATAACACATAAAAATGAGAAATTCTCAAGGCGATTGATACCCTAAGTATCAATGATCATTACGTACTTTCTGCATATAACAAAACTTTACATGCTTTCCATAAATATTACAAATATTATATATCAATAATACAATAAAAATAAAGAAGCTAGTGACAGACCACATATGGTATGATTCCATATATATGAGATATCGAGAATAGGCAAATCCATAGAGATACAGAATAGAGTAGTATTTTCTAAGAGATGAGGGGAAGTGAAATGGATAATAACTGCTAAATGTTTATAGAGTTTCTTATGGGGGTGATGAAAGAGTTTTGGAATTAGATAGTGGTGATCGTTGTCAAAGTCTAAACTAAAACCTACTATATTGTTCACTTTAAAGTGGTGATATGATATGTGAGCTATATTTCAGTAAAGTTGTTATTTAATAAAAGATATGAATTTCTGACTAAAAGTTTGTACATTATATTTTGAGGTTGAATTTTAACAAAGACTGTCAGCTCATACAAAACAAAAAATTATTTAGAGTATGCATTTTTTTCTCCTTTATAAGATATATTAAAATGTCATATGATATTTGAAATATTGACGTGCAAAGAGAAAAATAAAGGACAAAAGTGATCAGAAAGGAAAAAGAAACAGAATATTTATTAAAAGAATATTCTGGTTACTTTAAGGTCACTTTAAATGCTGTTTTAGGAAGCTATCCCGAGGGATTGTCTACCAATTTATGGGATCATCTTAGTTCTTTAGTAACCAAATTCTCTAAATGGATTAGCTAAAGTATATTGAATATTGTACTATGTCGAGTCCCTCTGTTGTGAGTATTCATGCAAGAAAGCTTTTAACTGTTAGAGGAAATCTTTTCAGATAAAAGGAGACTTTTGTTAAAGGAGAAGAAAGCAATTATAATAATAGCATAAGATATTCTCTTTCAAGCAATACCAAAAGTACAGAAAAAATATCAAATGTGGAACATGCACAGTCTGATTTACTCAATACTGGAAAAGCTACCACCTATGCTTAGAGTTTGGAAGGGAAATAGGATGAGAGGGCAGACAATTTTCAGAACAATGCCATACTTAAAATTTCTGGAGTTTTAAATGAATATTATATTCGAAAAATATATTAACCATAAAAATCTTGCATGATTTTCCAGATAAATAATAACACCTACATTCAAAAAACGTCCCAGTACTCTTTAATAAATGTATTGCATGAGGAAAAGTTCTTGGGTTTTTGTTTTTTTTGTTTTTATTTTTTGAGTTGAGATCTTACTCTATTGCCTAGGCTGGAGTGCAGTGGCAAGACCACGGCTCACCATAACCTTGATCTCCTGGTCTTAGGGGATTCTCTCGCCTCAGCCTCCTGAGTAGTTGGGACTACAGGTATATGTCACCATGCCTGGCTAATTAAAAAAATTTTTTTGTAGAGATGAGGTCTTGCTGTGTTGCCTAGGCAGGTCTTAAACTCCTGGGCTCAAGGAATCCTGTTACCTCAGTCTTCCAAAGGGCTGAGATTACAGATGTGAGTCACCCTGGCTGGCCCTACTGTTTTTCCTATACCTCTTGCTAAATACCAAATCCAACATGAAAAACTAGTTGAAACAACAGCAGAAAGGTGTTTATGTAAAATTTAGCATTTGTTTTTCCCTAGTTCATACATACATATTCATATTCATAGTTTGGTGCACCTGTGTTTTCATATGTATTAAAATTTAGAAAGCCGGGCTTGGTGGCTCAGCCTGTAATCCCGCGCCTTTGGGAGGCTGAGGTGAGTGGATTGCCTGAGCCCGCGGGTTCGAGACCCGCCTGGGCAAGTGAGACCTCATCTCTACAATAAATCAAAAAAAATTAGCCGGGCATGGTAGCGCGTGCCTGTAATTCCAGCTACTTGGAAGGCTGAGACGGAAGGATCACCGGAGCCCAGCAGGTCGAGGCTGCGGTGGCCAGGAGCGGCCACTGCACTCCAGTCTGGGCAACAGAGTGAGACTCCAACTCAAAAAAAAAAAAAAAAAAAAAAAAAAATTTAGAGTGAGGATAAAAACATAAAGGCTTTTCTTTCTTTCTGTTTCCTTCCCTTCTCCACTAGCTCCAATGCTTCACTCATTTCTTCTTTTCTTTTTTATTAGGAAGATAACTTCCCTTTATGTACTGTTAACCACTTTTGTTTCAAGCATTCGAGACTTTCTAGAAGAGAATCTCTCCGTTTTTAGAAAGTCAGCAGAGCGGATATTTGGCTACAGATAAGAAAAGCAACAAATTAATCATCTGCTATTTTGAGATAAGAATAAACAGGATATTGTTACCTTTGAAATTATCTGGAGCTTAAAAGCTGTTGATGAGTAAAATTAGGCGGGGTGCCCACTTATCCACCACATGTATTGTTTTTGTTTACTGCTCCAATTTTAGCAATTAGCATTGTTCTTGGCACAATGAATACTTGTTGAGTGAATGTAGCAGGGCATATGGCTGCTTCACACAAGAGCTCTGACTACATCATGAATGCATCAGAAATATGAATGGTATTTCTGAGGAATACACAAAGAATATATCCACAAATTCCAAAGAAGACAGAATTAAAACTAAAACCCCCTGATATAATTCACTCTTCATTTCAGTCTGTATAGGCTGGCGGTTGAAAATCTTAGGAAGTTTCCAGAGACGTTTGAGTTTTTTGACTCAGAGTTGATTTTAAATATATATTTCAAAAGAAAAAAAAAAACTTGATGAAAGTCTCTAGTATTTGAATAAGTACCGGAGTAATATTTGGCATTGTTTATTCAAAGGTACAAGTACTATGGGGGAACATTATGAGATTTCTATTTCTATCTTAATGCACAAACCAAGTGAATAATAGTCTAAGAAGGGCTTTTTATAACAAAGCTTTTCCTTCCCGTGTGTGTGTGTGTGTGTGCACGTGTGTGTGTGTGTGTGTGTGCTTGTGTCTTTATTCTGCCCTATTACTTTGTAACCTCACTCAAGAGATGTAATAAATTATAGAAAAGTGGTTAACCACATGAAACAGCAGACTTGCTTATTAGAGCTATGGAATGTTTTGTCTGTGATTTCAGTGAGTAAAAAGGCATGATGACTATTACAGACACAGAGGGAAAAAATCAGTTTAAATTCAACCATAACGAAGACCGAACACCCTTCACTTTTGCTGGGGCTTTGAAAGTACCTCTGATATCTTTTTGTTGGGGAGAAAGATACTTCTTTCATTGTCTGGTATTCTAATTCACCTCAAATGTCTCCAAACTTTTGAATCTACCAGTATTCTAATCCCAACTTCCAGAAGATTCTCTGGTTTTCTGAATAAAATTTTGCTTATAATATTTGATGAGGAGGATGTGTAGTACAGACCAAGATTAAGTAAGTCCACTCTCTACGTATTACAACCAAAGAGTCTAGACATAATTTCTTTCTCATTACACGCTTTTATTAGAAAAATTATGACAATAGTTAATATTTAATTTTTGAGAGGCCATGGGTTCATAATAAATCTCCATTACCTATCAGTGGTATACAGTTCTTCTTCTAATGGCTGTTTTTTATCACATTTTTGTGATGTTTGCTTATTCTCCTTCTAATTCAAAGAGTTAAATTTACTCCTTTCTTGCTTGTCTTCAGACAGAATTTCTTAAAAAGCAACTATCTGAAAAATAAACAAGTAAACAAGTGCAGACAGTCAGTGAGAAAAATCAAAACTTGAAGAATGACCAGTACCACTAAGTTTTTGGGGCTTACTGAGAAGCCTGGTGGCCTAAGTTGGAGAACAATGTAATGATCGTGGGCAAAAAAAAACTCTGAGAGAAACACTGATTTCTGGCCAGAGGTCCAAAAAGGAGCCCCCTGTGACATGGAAGTTGCAGGGGAAACACATGGGCTTTTCCCCCTTTTCTTTTCTTCCCAAGTTCTGTCTTGAGAACTGTCCCAGTCATAACACTGGAATGATGTGGTAGGGATAGCAGTGGTAGCATGGGGAGGTAAAACCACAAGAGGAAAACCTGCTTCTCTAGACACAGGAACCAGAAAAAGAGGTCTGACAAGTGTACATGGGGTGGAGTCTTAGACATTTCTTTCTTCTTCTTTGTTCTTGTTGCTTCACTCCAAAAGCAGATGTAGTCACTCAGAAATGTGCAAGAGTTTAAGGGGAGAAACCTATGTTTCTTGTCAGAGGAATCAAGAAAAGGACACTCTTTGGGACCAGAGAATATGGGAAAAATCCCATGGAGAAGAGAACCAGAGAAGAGAATCCCCTAACTCTATATTATAAACAGACACAAATTTCAGATTCACCCCTAAGTCACACATGCATGGAATAGGCATAAAAAAAAAAAAAAAAAGGATACATAGCAGAATAGAATAAAATTGGAAACAGAAAATCTACAGAAAAACATTAACAAAACCAAAAGCTGGTTCTTTGAAAAAATTCAATAAAACTGTAAAGCATCTAGCCAGATTGACCATCAAAAAGAGAAAGGAGACACAAATTACTAATATTATGAGTAAAAGAGGAGATATTACTACAGACTCTACAGACCCAATATTAGAAATGGACCAATTCCTTTAAAGACACAAATTAACAAAAATCATTGCAGAAGAAATTTGTAACCCAGGTAATGTATATATATTTTAAAAAATTGATTTCATAGTCAAAAACCTCCAGTAAAGAAAACTTCAAACCTATTTGATTTTTCTGGTGAATTCTAGAAAATATCTAAGAAAGAAATAATAGCAATTCCACATAATCTCTTTTAGAAAATAGAAGAGAAAGTAATAGTGCCCAAATATTTTCATGAAGCCAGCATTACCCTGATAGCAAAATCAGACAAAGACATTACAAGAAAACTATAGACCAATATTCCTCATGGGTGACCTTCAAAATAGTCAATAAAATATGAGCAAATTGAATGTAGGAAAATGTAAAAAGAATAATATATCACTATCACAAGAAAGTGGATACAAGACTAGATCAACATTCAAAAGTCAGTGAAGATAATCATGGTATTAACAGGTTAAGGAAGAAGAGTCATATGATCCCCTCAGCAGACACAGAGAAACTTTTACACAAACTTCATTATCCACTTATGACAAAAACTAACCAAACAAAAAACTCTCTCAGCAAACTAGGAATAAAAATAAATGCTCTTACCTAGATAAAGGGCATCTACAAAACAACAAAATCCAATATCTTATATTTTAAGGTAAAAGGTTGAATGTTTTTTTTCTAATATCAGGAACAGGACAATTATGTCTGTTCTCAATACTCTTATAAACATTAGTCTGAAAATTTTAGCCATGCAATAAAGCAAGTAAAAGAAATAAAAAGCATACAGATTAGAAGGGAAGAAAGAAAATGATCTCTATTAACATAAGAGATGATTGCATGGAAAATCTCAAGGATTCGTAAAACACACATAACAATTCCCTAGAACTAATAAGTGATTTTAGCAAGGCTGCTGGTTAGAGGGTCAACACACCAAAAACTCAATTGTATTCCTATACAAATTCAATTGTATCCCTATACTCCTCGACTTACCATGGGGTTACATTCTGATAAATACATCATATATTTAAAATATCATTAAGTCAAAATGCATTTAATACACTTAACCTGCTGAACACTTACCCTAGCACCCCTTAATTGTGCTCAGAACACTTATATTAGCTTACAATTGGTCAAAATGATCTAACACAAGCTTATTTTATAATACAGTATTAAATATATCATGTAATTTATTGAAACTGTATAAACAAGAAAAAAACGTAGCCGGGCGTGGTAGCGCGCGCCTGTAGTTCCAGCGACTTGGAAGGCTGAGGCGGAAGGATCGCCGGAGCCCAGCAGGTCGAGGCTGCGGTGGCCGCTCCCGGCCACTGCACTCTAGTCTGGGCAACAGAGTGAGACTCCAACTCAAAAAAAAAAAAAAAAGAAAAAGAAAAAAACAAATAGTTGAATGGGTACTCCTAGTAAGGTTTCTACTGAACATAAATTGCTTTTGAACCACTGAAAAATTGTAAGTCAGACCACCATAAGTTGGGGACCACATATGCCATCTGTATATCAGCACTGCACAATTGGAAATCAAAAATTTAAAAAGTAACATTTAGAATGGCATGGACAAAATGCTAAATAAATTGAAAAAATACACAGGTAGGATATATACACTGAAAAACTGAAAAATACTATCAAGGAAATAAAAGAAAACCTTAAAAAATGATGAGATATACTAAGATATACTATATTTATGGATTAGAGGTCTCAATAGTGTCAAGATGCCAGTTCTTCTCAAATGTATCTAAATTCAACATAATCACACTCAGAACCAGGCTGTGAACACCAATGAGCTGAGTCTAACACTCATATGGAGAGTCAAAGGAACTGAGGTTGCCAAACATTTTTAAAGAACAACAAAACTGAAGCAGCCATACTACCTGATTTCAAAACTTATGACTAAACCACAGCAAGAAACACAGTATAAGACTGGCAAAAGGATAAACACATAGATCAGTGAAATGGAATAGAAAGTCCAGAAATAGACCCAAACAATATAGTCAGTTAATTTTTTACAAAGGTGCAAAGAGAGTTTAATACAAAGCTGGTAGTTTTTTCAACAGATGTTCCTTGGACATTTGATACCTATATGCAAAAAAAGCGAATCTCAAACGAAACCTCATAAACCCAGTATTAAGCATAAAACCAAATTACTGTTAGAAGAAACTATAGAAGAAAATCTTTGTGACCTTTGTTCAGCAATGAGATTTTAGGTATAGTACCAAAAGAAAAAAAAAAAGATAAACTGAATTTCATCACTTTACCATCCTTGGCTCTGTACAAGATACCTTTAAGAGAATGAAAAGGTCAGCTACAAATTGAAAAGGAGTATTTGCAAATATTATCTCTACAAATGCTATAGAAGCGGATTACATAAAGTACTCTTAAAATTCAACAATAAGAAAGCAAGCAACCCAAGTTAAAAATGCATAAAAGATCTGAACCTGGTCTTCAAAGGCAAGTAAATGCTTCATCAGTCTTTCAGGAAATGCAAATTTAAACCCAAATCAGATACCATTACATTCGAATGGCTAATATTAAAAATAAAAGGCATTACCAACTACTGGCAAGATGTAGATCAACCGGAACTCTTACACACTGGTAGTCATTGACACAGCTTCTCAAAGGAACAACTTAAAAGGCCTCAGTGAATTAATTGCTTCCTAACAAAGAGTCATGCTTGGCTGTGGGAAAGTAAAACAAAAGGTCAGTAAGGATTTCTGGGCTTGACTTCAGAAACAACTAGAGGACACCTAGTAATCAAAGGTGTAAACTCCTACGTCCTGAGAAAAGCAGGCATTGCTCCGCTGGCCACTGTCTCGTTGAACAGTTTTCTAGTTAGACTTCCCAGAAGTGTTGAGTATTTTACTTCAAACAGCCTTTTGAAACAACCTTCAAAATGTTAACAGTAAAGTGTAAATTTGTTCTTGTTGACTTGGTGTGAAATATCCGTTTGCTTATTGTTTTATTTTAAGGAGGGAGAATTCTGGAGAGCTCAGGGCCAATAAAACAAACTTAGAAAGCACACGGTTTTGTATGTGTGTGTATGTGTTATTTCATTGGTTAACATTGCTTCTATAAAGAATAAAATATGGGGCAACCCCCTCGGGTCCCCTTCCACTGTGGAAGCTTTTCTGTCCTCTCAATAGATCCTGCTTTCAAAAAAAAAAAAAAAAAAAGAATAAAAATGATTGATGACAACATTCCAGCATTTTCCTGATATTAGGGGGAATGATTCTAATGCTTTGCCACTAAATGCAATGTTTGCTGTGTATTTCTAATTTATATCTTTTATTAGGTTAAGACACATCCTTTTATAACTGATCTGATAAAAAGCAATTTCTTTTAATTTTAGAAATTCTTAAATCATGGCTAGATGTTGAATTGTAGAAAAGTTGGTTTCAATATGTAATGATAGTATTGCATTTTTTTTTAGAGTTGTGGGGTACAAGTGGGGATTTACTACATAAGTAGGTTGTATGCAGGTAAAGTTTGGGCATCCAGCTGGCCTGCTTTCTCTGATAGTGGACCAGGTATCCAGTGTGCTGCCATGTGACCCCTCCCCTCCTGACCCTCTCCTAGTAATGTACAACGTCTGCTGATCCCCCCCTACAAAGCATACTATTTTGATAAGATTTTCTTATATCATAAGATTTTAGGGTTACATCGATTTTGGAGACATCATCGTTTTTGTTCAATGTATTGGATATTGCTGCATAACAGAAAACAAACAATGAATCTCACAGAAGACCAACTAGATCTGTGTTGTCCAATATGGTAGGCCTTTTTGGCTACTTAAATTTCAAATGGAATACAATTAATAGTTCAGTTTCTCAGTCATATTAGTTGTATTATTGATCACATGTGCAATGCCTACAAGGCTAATGGTTGCCACATTGAACAGTGCAGTAACAAGGAAGTATAAAGATAAAAACTGTAGGCCCCTTGAGTCTGGAAGAGAGCAGTTTCCATTCTGGCTGTATAACATTGGGGTAAACCTTGGCTTTCTATAAACTAATGAAATAATATTTCCTATCTGAGAAGTTTAAACCAGATGATATGTGTAAAAGGCCTATCAGTGTGGCCACACATCGTAAAGACTAAATAAATATTAACTATAATGATATTTCTTGTTAGAAACTGATCACTGGACAAATATAACCTGCCTGAGATAATTTAAGTTTTCTTTGAAATAGTCCACTCCAAGGTTGAGTAACAATTCTTGGTGGTCTGGTGGTGAATAGGACATTATTTTTATTTCTCCCTCTCAGTCTATCTCGCTGAGATTTAGAGATCAACGGGAGAAAAGGAAAGCATCCCACTTTTATTTATAAATCTGTAAAACAGGGAGAGACAGTTTGACCACTAATTTACTTCATTTCCTAGGAATTTGTGGATTCCTAGTGTGAAAAAAGGCATGAGGTAGGTTGAGAATATAAGATATGCTAGGTTCTGGGGAGGAAATGTCATCATCTTGCTGTCCTTAATAGTTCTAAAATCATTCTCCTCCAAATAGTTAAGAAATAAAACCATTTGAAGGGAGTGTGTTTGTATGTAAAAGACAATGATGGAAGGAACAGAGAAGACAGAAAGGGTATCTCATTAATACCAGAAATTTCTAGGCTAAAACTTCAGGATAAGCCTACTTCGTTCATTATTTACTCCTATTTCTTTGGTGTCACTAGGCACCATCATTCATAATATATTTACCCAAGTTCCCACCCCACTCTAGAAATATATTTTACAATAGAGGTCTTTGATAATCTCAAAAGCTGTAGTACACTTCATTACAGAGTATACTCAAAGAGAGGATGAGCTTCAGTTGGGGTGACCTGTCACACCCAGCTCATCCATTACATCTCTTGTCACGACTATTTACTTTTTCACACGGCGCTAAAGCCATTAAGAAGAAACACGAAGGTAGGATTTGCTACATGCTGTGCTTCTCTTGACCTGCCAAGGAATTAATCTTGAATGCTCAATTTAACGCTTTCTAACAGCGGCTGCTGAGGTGGGGGGAAAGTCTGTGGCATTAAAGAAAAAAAGAAAAGAAAAGAAAGGGCACCCATTCGAAGCCTAGAACTTAATTTCACTGACCACTGACATATACCCCCATCACTTCATCTTTGATAGGGAAATCGTAGAAGGTCCACACATTTTTTTTTTAACCACTACACAATATTGTCAGTGATAATGGGGATAGAACGCTTAATTGCATATAAAGGTACACAAAAATCAGTGAACGATGCCAATTGGCAAACAATACAGTTCATATGGAGAACTACAATCTTCTACCTCCAATCTGAGAAAGGACTTTAAAACTTTTCTGTATTTATCAAATTCAATTTAGGAATTTTTATATTTGTGTATACCTTCAAGAAACCACAAGAAATTCATACAGTAAGAGATAATGAAGTCAAGTTATGTATGTTCTCTTTCCCGAAATTCATAGAAATGAACAAAAGGAATAAAAATAGGATAGGAAATATAATCTATAAAAGAAACTAGAAAACAACTACAGCCACAAAATATGGACTAAAAAGAAAATTTACCCGAGACAGTGGCATTTACTCCAAATTGAGGTGAAAACACAAATGCCAATAAATCTCTGCAAATTTCTCTAGAAGGAGAAGGTAAATTAGCAGGTCTTGAGCGATCCAGGTAATAGTCCATCCCTTAGAAGAGTGAGGACTGAGTTAGTGGACAGGACATCAGAGGTAAGGAACCTCCTTGCAGATTCCTGGCTTCTTGCAACTTGGAGACAGATATCGAAGATGAGACAAAACGGAGGAGAAACAAGGGGGAAAAAAGAAGAGAAACAAATTGTATCTTGGTGAAGTGTCTTCACTAGGAGTCCCCCAGCCATGACCTCTGTGATTTGCTCTCTCAGAAGAGAAACATTCTTTTAGAGCAGAAGGTACATTGGGGCGGAGAGTGACCATGCTGTTCTCAATGGTATGCGTGCTTCTACTTAAACGATTGATGAAAGTCACACATACAAAACTTGGACTCAGTGAGGATTAAACATGCCATCTGCCTGTAGTTACCATTACACTCCCTAATCTCCCACCAAAAACAGTCAGGAAGGCGCTTGAAAAGCAATCCATACATTTCAGGTAATGGATATGAAAGAGTCCACTGGGGGAAGGTGGATAGACAGAGCTGAGGCCGCTGGAATAATGCAAGACTGTCACAAGGAAGAAAATATAAAGAAGTAAAATCAGCCGGGCTCGGTGGCTCAGCCTGTAATCCCACAGTTTGGGAGGCTGAGGTGCATGGATTGCCTGAGCCCGCGGGTTCGAGACCCACCTGGGCAACTTGGCGAGACCTCGTCTCTACAATAAATCAAAATATTAGCCGGGCGTGGTAATGCGCGCCTGTAGTTCCAGCTACTTGGAAGGCTGAGGCAGAAGGATCGCCGGAGCCCAGCAGGTCGAGGCTGCGGTGGCCAGAAGCGGCCACTGCCCTCCAGCCCTCCAGTCTGGGCGACAGAGTGAGACACCAACTCAAAAAAAAAAAAAAAAAAAAAAAAGAAGTAAAATCTATTATTCACTTTTCACAGATTGGAAAGGGGGTTGACACTCAGAGACAAGTGTGGCATCCAAGGGCCAAGAACTGGGTATATTTAAGGGCCTTTGTGGTAAGGGGGGTTTGGGCCTGGAGGGGTCTGGGCCAAAAGGAATGTCCAGGGCTATGGTCTTTGATGTTGATTGTAGTCACAGGAGTCTTGGATCTTGAGGTCATCAGACATTAGCATCTCATGCCCTCAGGTGGTAGGCTAGATGGGCGGAGACAAGGAGAGGGGCATTTCCTGCAAGAACCTTATCAGTCATTTGTAATCCACAAACTTCTTGACCAAAAGGTGGTCTATTATCATTTCTATGGCTCTGTCCTTGTCTTGCCAAGGTGGTGAGGTAGGCTGCCAGCTTGGCCAGCGGTGAAATGTCTGAATGCTTCCTAAAACCTGCTTATTGGAAATTTATCTTATCTATGTCTAACCTGTGCTAGATTCAAAACATGTTGGGGTAAAGTCTAAACAAAAATGGCTATGCTGAGGCAAAAAGACTATGCTAAACTAAGTTTATTCTAGGTTTCTATAGGTACCTCCTTTCAATCTGTATCTGCAGATCCAACTGACACAGGTTGTCATAAAAACCAGATGCAGGATAAGCAGTAGAATGATACATTCTAATGAAGTTTTTGAACTGCAGGGTTAGAAAAAGAAACTTGAGCATATTGAGACAAAAAATATTAAATCACCTACAAGATAGAGGAGAACTTAATTCAGTAAATGGTGCTGGGAAAACTGGTTGACCACAAGCAAAAGATTAAAACAAGACTCCCGCGTATCACCAGACATGAAAATCAACTCTAAGTGGATCAAAGACCTAAATGTAAAACCTCTAACTATAAGAATCTTAGAAAATGCAGGAGACACCCTTATGGAAATTGGAACTGACAACCAATTTCTGATCAAAACCCCAAATGCCCATGCCATAAGAGATAAGATAGACAAGTGAGATCTAATCAAACTGAAAAGCTTCTGCAAAGCAAAAGATACCATCAAGAAAGTAGGGAGACAGCCCACAGAATGGGAAAAAATTATCTGGTATATCTGACAAAGGCCTAATATCTAGGATCTACAAGGAACTTAAATGAGCCAAAAAGAAAAAAACGAATAGCCCCATTACAAAGTGGGCAAAATATATGAATAGACACTCCTCAAAGGAAGATATATGAGCAGCCAACAGATACATGAAAAAATGCTCAGCCTCACTAATCATCAAAGAAATGAAAATTAACACCACACTGAGATACTACCTAACTCCAGTCAGGATGGCCATCATCAATAACTCAAAAAACAACAGACACTAGAGAGAATGTGGGGAAAAGGGAACACTTCTACACTGTTGGCGGGAGTGTAAACTAGTACAACCTCTGTGGAAAACAATTTGGCGATTCCTATAAGGTCTAAAAACTGACCTGCAATACGACCTAGCAATCCCCCTTCTGGGAGTATACTTGGAGGAACTCAAATCACTCTATGAAAAAGATACCTGCACACACATATTTACTGCAGCATAATTCACAATAGCGAAGACATGGAACCAACCGTGCTGCCCATTGAAAGTGGACTGGATAAAAAAAATGTGGTAATATACGCAATGGAATATTATGTAGGTAAAAAGAAGGACAAAATTATGAACATCGCAGCAACTTGGATGAACTTAGAGTCTATAATGCTCAGTGATCTATCACAGAAACAAAGAAGTGAGTACCACATGTTCTCACTCATAAGTAGACCCTGAACAATTATAATACTATAAGAAAGGGATTGGCAGTAGTGGGAAACTGCCAGGAGAGGCAGTGGCGGGGGTGGGGGTGGGGGCACACTTCATCAATAAGGGTACCTGATCTCAAACCAGATGAATTGGGGACCAAAGTGAAGCCCAAACTTTACTTGTGCAATGACCATTTGTATACCTAACCCTGAATTGTACCCCACATCTTTATAATAAAAATTTTTTAAATAATAAAATTTAAAAAAAAAGAAACAGTTTTTTGATGGACTCTTGGGCTCACTGATGAGGTGAATATGCTGAACTATATTTAAAAATTCTCAAAACTTGAGAGAAATCAGTACAAGTCTGAATATTTTTCCCCAAGTTAAAACAAATAAAGGAAATGTTTTCAAGAGAATACGTTATATAATAAAATAACTCAATCACCAGTTTGACATGTTGACTAAGCATAGTAGATGCATTTTTCCATTTAAAAGGGGAATTTATTTGATACTCATTATCAAAGCACTTACAGAAATTTCATACTGTTCATAAGTGTTAACAGGTCTCTTTTCTTGCCAATCCTATCCCCCCTCACACCTCACCAAAATTCACAGTTAGGATTATACCTTCATACATATTTCCACATCTATTTTCTTTCTTTCCTTCTTTCTTTATTGCTTTCTTTCTTTCTTCTTTTTTGTTTTTTACAGCACTTGGCTCTGAGTCAGATCTGCTCAGTTTCAAGGCCTAACTTCACTCTTTACTGCTTAAATAATCATTTTTTTCCACATCTATTTTCTTTCATTTCTCCTAATGTAGATATTCTCCATGTTGGTACCTAGAGATACCTTTAGGAAGTGATTGCTGGCAGCTTTCTGTAGAAGATGAAGAATGTGGCTAACTTGTATTTCTTCCCGTTCCCATCACAAACACATTATGTTTGTTGTGTTATTAGATTGGCATTATGAATATTTATACCAATAATATTCTCTTTTATAATCATAGTTCCATTAGTGGCATGCCACAGAGTTTCTTCTAGAATTAGATGGGAACAAATCTCACTGACTGACCCTTCGTTTTATAGTTTTTTTCTCTCTGAGTCGTATATTACCTCCATTCATTTCTTGATGGACTGATTCCATTTTCAGTCAGGTTTTACCAAGTATTCACTTTTTCTAGAATTACTTTTTGTGTGTGTGTGTGTGTGTGTGTGTGTGTGTGTGTTTAAAAGTGACTGATTCCTGCACTGGGTATATTAGTTTTCTTTTTCTTTTAAAAATTAGTAGACATTATTCCCATGTCTCTAGGAGTCAGTGTTGCTTGGGCAAGGCTGAAGCCAGCTTGATTTTTCTTTTTCTTTTTTAATTTTTATTTTAAAGATGTGGGGTACAATTCAGGGTTAGGTAGACAAAGGGTCATTGTACAGGTAAAGTTTGGGCCTCACTTTAGTCCTCACTTCACCTGGTTTGAGATCAGATACCCTTATTGATGAAGTGTGCCTCGCCCTCCCTCCCCACTCCCTCCCCTGGCAGTTTCCCATTACTGCCAATCCCTTTCTTATAGTATTATAATTGTTCAGGGCCTGTTTATGAGTGAGAACATGTGGTACTCAGTCCTTTGTTTCTCAGTTCTTAGATCACTGATTATTACAGACTAAATCCACTCAAGTTGCTGCAAAGTTCATAATTTTGACCTTCTTTATGGCTGCATAATATTCCATCATGTATACGTACCACATTTTTTAGTACAGTCTACTTTTGATGGGCAGCACAGTTGGTGTCAAGTTTTTGCTACTGTGAATAGTGCTGCAATAAACATGTGTGTGCAGGTATCTTTTGTGTAGAATGGAAATGCAGTCTTCTAATCTACC
>CAUYQG010235436.1:0-39790 GCA_963574415.1 Tarsius wallacei | reverse complement strand
TAATATTAATTCTGGCTCTTTAAAATATTTTCTCTTCATCACTGGCTCTCAGCAATTTGATAATAATGTGTCTTAGTGCTGCTTTCTTCAGATATTCTTGATTTAAAATTAATCATACTTCTTGGATCTATGACTTTTTATAGTTCCATTAAAATTGGAATTATTTCTTTTATTATTTCCTTCAAATATTTTTTTCTATCTAATCTCATCTTTTCTAAGTCTTTAATTGCACATATTTTCTACTGCTTGGGATTATACCTCAGGTCATTGAAACTTTGTTCATATTTTCCAGTTTTTTGTCTGTATTCCATTTTATATAGTGTCTATTGCTGTTTTTGAGTTCACTGATGTTTGCTTCTGCATTTCCCAGTTTGTTATTAATCCCATGAAGAGATTTTTTTTAAAATTTCAGATATTGAATTTCTCACCTCCTGACTGAAATTTTACTTGGGTCTAATATATATATTTCATTTTTATCCTCTGTCCTCATCCTTTCCTCTACCACATATTTATAATTATTTTTTAAAATTTTCTTATTTGTTTATTCTATTATCTATGTCATTTCTTTATTTTGTGTACTGTTACTATGGTTTGGTATATCTACTTTTGGCATGTTTAGTAATTTTTTGGATGCCAAACATTTTGAATTTTACATTTTTGAGTGCTAGAGTTTTTAGTTTTCTTTCTGTATTCTTGGACTCTTTGATGGAATGCAGTTGAGTTACTTGACATGATCCCACCATACTTTGCTTTTGAGCCTTGTTTGCATAGTTCTTATTTGCGTGATTCTGTTTGTGTGGTTTCTGTCTAGAGCTGATTTAGCTCACTTACTAAGGCAATATGAGTATACTTCTGTGGTCCAATACAAACTATCTCAGTGTGAGCCTTGATGATTCTTCTATCTACCCCTGTCTGATGGTTCTTGCCCCAGTTCTGAGTAATTTTTCTCATATGCATTCAGCAAATCATATTCAATAAAAAAAACTTGTGGGAACCACTCTATAAAACATAGAATCTGTCTTTCCTTCACCATAGCATCCTCCTTTGCTATTTTCCTCTATAAATTCTAGCTCCTTGACCTTTCAAACTTGAAATTCTGTGCTTTCAACTCAGAGGAGAGACCATCAGGCTGGTTGTGTAATAATATTATATGTTTCATTGTGGCAGGGAACTTTTCTTCAATTTGCAGACTAGGGAAAACAGAGATATCACCTAGTTTGTTTTTCTTATCTTGAGGTTCACTGCCTGTTTTCCAAATCTTTAAATCAGTATTTCATATGTTTTGTTCATTACTCAAATTATTTAAGATTAGAGGGTAAATATGGACTTTTTAAATTAATTAACATTGAATGCTGACTTCAACATTTAACATTTAAAAATACAAATAGCATGCTAACGAATTTTTTTAAATTCTAGAGCTCTCAATACCCAGAAATTAAAAGTATTGCCAATATTTACTGTGAAATGTTTTATGACTGGATATTTGGAAGTAATTTTTAAAATTCACACTAAAATATTTAAATTATACTTTAGGATTTCCTTATTTTTTTGTTTCTTCATAAACATTAATATTAGGCCATAACACTGTTTTCCAAATAAATATTTAGTAATTTCTCAAAGAAAAAAATAACCACGCATCACCTAAATACCTAGATATGTCAGATGATAATATTCTAACCCCATTCATAACTCACTGAACACGGACTATTTTGAAATAGCTACCTTTTAGAGAACAAATTCCTCATTGATCCAAACCACGCCAACCTGAGAACTCTAGTTAAATCATTTAAAATTATGATTGACATCACAGGGCTCGTAGAGACTGTACTGCACGCATGAGTGAACACCTCCATTGGGCACCACTCTGGGTGCTTTACAGAAGGAGGATCTTGTTTCACTTCTTCTGTGAATAAATAGACTCAGGAAAGGAAAATGCAGGGCATACTCTCAAGCAAAAACAAAACCTATAAAATACCTGTAACTGGTTTAACTAAATCTTAGGATAAAAGGAAACTCCTTCAAGAGCTAATGCCAACTTAAGACTGATGAAAGACTTCAATTTTCATGTTGTCAATAACCCTTATTAAATGTGTCCCCGGAAACAAATGTAACACCCAGCTGCCCTTCTATCATTGTTCACTCTAAGCCCTAGAGCTTTTTTCACGAAATATCTTATAACCAGAATTTACCTTCACATTATTCATAACTATTTTTAATCCTCAAAACCTCAAAGTTTCCGCTGTATTGTTTTAATTTAAATTGTAATCTATCTCACTAGGTTATTTTAAATTCTACCACGTTTTTCAGTGCACCATCCACCCAGGCTATCACAGACCTTCAGGTTTAATGGTTATTCTTTTTTTCTCATCATCCACACAATAGATGAAGATTGTCAGTACTATCCCTGACTCTAAACTTAGTGTCCTTTAGTCTTTGTTTTGTTTAATGTATTCATTATTCTCACGTTGGGCACTGAAACAGCCCAGAGCTTAAATAGTTCTGCATCCCCATGTAGCAGCATAAGCCTACTTTCAGGCAAAGATGTATAGTATCTTCTGTTATTGTTAAAGCACAGTGGGCACAGTCTTCCAATGCCCTGTAAACCCATCAGGTAGCAAGAGATTATACAGAGCTGTATTCCTTTGAAATGTTCCTCAAAAAATAGCATTGCACTACAGAGGAATTTTTAAAAATCTGGTTAATACTCAAAAAGGTTATAATCAGTTATTAATAGATGCATAACAAATGACTTTGAAACATATTACCTAAATAAACATCATTTTGCAACATGAATGAATCTTTGGGACTGCAAACTGATCAGGGGTCTGGAGGGCTGCTTGTCTCTGATTCACATTATATCACCCATCTGGGTTTGAAGTATCAAAAATGGCCTCCCACCTGCCTAGAACCTCAGCTGAGATAGTTCAAATGGCTAGGTTCATTGATGTCCAGAGCCTCACTTCTCCTTCACAGGAGTGTGTTCTTTATTTGAAGTGTCTCGTCCTCCAGAGTCTCCCTGCCATGTGGCCTCTCACCCCACTGAGAGAGTTTGAACTCCTTCAGCTGGCAGCTGGGTTCCATCGGAGCAAAAGTGGGAGCTACAAGACCTCCAGAACGGGTACCTTGAGACTCCCAGGGCACCTTCGTGGTTTTCACCTGATCAAAGCAAGTCACCAGACCATCCTAGATTCAAAGGGTGGGGGAAGGAGATGCCATCCTTTAATACTGAATTTAAGGCAAAGTCACATCACAAATGGATAGCTGACAGAGACGTTTGATTTATTGGGGACCATATTTTTTCTTTATTTAAATTTATTTTTATTAAATATTCTGCCTTTTAAGTGACTTACTTTATCCATAGTATCTGACAAAAACTTTGAATGTATATCTGTACTTTCTGTTCTTCTGGTATCAATTATGGATCTTATGGGTCATCTTGTTTAAAGGGTTATATTAGTTGGCTTGATCTTGGTACCTTTAAACTTGTGGGGTTTTTTGTTTTTGTTTTTGTCCCCACCTTTAGCCAGTCAGGGTCTGTACAAATAAACTCCCATACCAAAACTCACTGATCTTCTGTTTCCTTCTGTAGTGTCCTATGCCTCTCCCAAAAGTGGATATCAGAGGTTTAAACAGAGTGGGCACCCCTAAGGGATCCAATCCCCTGAAATGTGTCTTGAGTCCCTAAGGTTCAGAGATTGCATCATTTCTAGTTAATTAGTTTGGATATGGTAATATTTTTTTAAAAAACTGGGGCATAACCCATCAGCCCATGTACACATGATGATGAGACTTTTGCTCAGGACCATTCTGGAAGATCCACCAACATCTTGGAGAGCATTCAACTTAGCTCAACTGCATCAATTTTATCTGAAAAGCAAAAAGATAGTATTTCTTTAAAATATTGTTTTTCTGACCCTTTTTCAAACTCTCAGTGATTGCTTACCAAACTAACAATTGTTACATGAAAGCCATAACATAAGATTTTAAATAATATGTGGGTTCAAATTCTGAGCATGAGATTATAGACATACGACTGTTACCAGTTACTTAAACTGTTTAATAATCAACAAATTTATTCACCTATAAAATTGAAATAGTATATCTCTCAAATATGTTTTATGAATTTCATATAAGATACTGTGTGCAAAGCTTTTCTGGAAATAAAAATATCTTTGCAAATGTGAAAAAAATATTTTTAATGGAAAAATTGAAGGTGTATATATTTACGGTATACAATATGCTGTTTTGAAATATGTATACATTGTGGAATGGTTAAATCAAGCTAAATAAAATGTATACTACATCACATACCTATCTTTTTTTTGTGATAAAAACATTTAAAATCTACTCATTTAGTGATTTTTTTTTTTTTGAGTCGTAGTTTCCTCCCTCGCCCAGGCTGGAGTGCGGTGGCATGCTCATGGCCACCCCGGCGTTGACCTGCTGGGCTCAGATGATCCTTTTGCCTCAGCCTTCCAAGTAGCCTGAACTAGAGGGGTGTTACCATATGATGCAGCGTTTTTTTCTTTTTTTTTTTTTTTTGATTGTAGAGACGAGGTCTCATCAAGTTGCCCAGGCTGGTCTCAAACCCCTGGACTCAGGCAGTCCTCTTGCCTCAGCCTCCCAAAGTGCTGGGACTACAGGCTTGAGCCACCAGGTCAGGCCTTGTTTAGTGATTTTCAAGCATGCAGTGCTTTGTTATTAACTGTAGTCACCATGTTATATAATACATTTCTTGAATTTATTACTCTTGTTTAACTGAAAGTTTGTGTCATTTGACCAACATTGCTCCAATCCGCCCCACCCCTCAGCCCTAGGTAACTGCCATTGTACTCTCTGCTTCTATGAATTCAACTTTTTAAATTCAACATATGAGGGAAATCATGCATTATTTCACTTATTTCAGGTTTGTTTATGTTATTGCAAATAACAAGATTTCACTCTTTGCTAAGGTTGAATAGTATTTTATTGTGCATATATGCCAGTTTTTAAAATACATTCATTCACTGATGGGCACCTAAGTTGGTCCCATAACTTGGGTATTGTGAATAGTGCTGCAGTACATATGGGAGTTCCAATATCTCTTCAGCATACTGATTTCATTTCACTTGGATATACCCACTAGTGGGATTGCTGCATCATATGGTAGTTCCAGTTTTAGTTTTTTGAGGACACTACATACTGTTTTCCACAATGGCTGTACTAAATTATATTCCCACCAATAGTGTACAAGGATTTCCTTTTCTCTGCATCCTCACTAACTCTTATTATCTTTTGTCTTATTGATAATAACCATTCTAACAGGTAGGAGGTGATATTGTGGTTTTAAGTTGCATTTCCCTGATGATTAGTAGTATCAGGCATTTTATTATATATCTCTTGGACAATTTTATGTCTTTTTTTGGAGAAATGTCTATTTCAGCCTTTTGCTCATTTTTAATTAGGTTATTTGTTTTCTTGTTATGAGATGTTTGAGTTGTTTATATATTTTGGATATTAACCCCTTATCAGATGTATGATTTACAAGTATATTCTTCTATTTTGTGGGTTGTCTCTTCACTCTGTTGACTATTTCTTTTGCTGTGCAGAAGCTTTTTAGTTTGATGTAATACCATTCATTGTCTATGTTTGCTTTTCTTCTCTGTACTTTTGGATCATATTCAAAAAATAGGTTTGCCCAGACCAATGTCATGGAGCTTTTCCATAAAGGACCATTTTTAGCATGTATCAGTAATACTTACCTCCAAGACTACACCAGTGGTTTTCATTCTAGGTCTTGATAAATAGCACAGCTTCTAAATTTACATAAGTCTTGTTCATAGAAGATCTCAGAAGAATAAGATGGTGAGATGACTGTTTTCATCTCATTTTGATGGGCAAAGGACCCCTGTCATATTTTCTTAGAGTCTGTCTGTGCTCAGTATTCTCAGAACATCAGTATCTCTTGGTATGGAAATTGGCTTTTTACTAGACTATTCCTACATTAGAATTTCAGTTCCTGGGGCCATGTTCTGTGTCCTGTTCACCTTTATGTCTCTGACATTTTGTGATTCTGTTTTATAGTAACTTGCTGTTCGTAGAACAAAATTAAATAATTCAATTTTATTAATGCATATTTTGTATTGAACCAAATTAAAATCCTTGTTTTAAGCATGCTAGATTATTTTTTTTATCTCCTAGAGTCTAGATCCTCTAGGTCTATGACTCTAGTGTTTTGAATAAAAAATAATTTGTCAAATGCAGCTAGGATTTCATTCTTTTTTCCCCATGTCATGTATTTCTATTTCTGTGAGGGAGGATGTGGCTACTCTCCTCCTATGACTCTAGAGGTTCTTGTTGAGAAATAAGGCAGTTCTTTTTTTGATCCCATTGACAGGTAGAATGGAAATAGTGTTCCGTTCGCTGATGTTACTCTGCCACATAAAAGTAGTGTAATTGGGAGTTCTGGGTATGCTTACAGATCTCCTGAATATCAGCCATTCTAGGAAAGATGATCCATTCATTGAGTCATAATGGAAATGAATACAAAGCAAACAATGCCAGCAGTGCAAAATGAAGAGACTCTCCCAGACAGTGACAGCATGGTGAGCTCCAGTCAAAGGGGAAGTACACCCTCCTCTGTTCACTATTCTATTTCCAACCCCTGGCAGGGAGCCTGGTGTATGATGGGCCTTATTTTTTGAATGGAGTTTAAGCAATGGTAGAACTTTTTGAAGAGAATATCTAAAAGTTGAATTATTCTCTGTTTTTCTGCTTAAATTAAGTGCAGTTCACAAAGCAGATTTCTAAAGACACACAAGAGGTGCCTGGAAAATCAGTGACATCTTAAGGGACCTGTGCTGTATTGAAGGAGCACCATGTTTCCAAGGAAACCCTTTCAGCCTTGTGCTTAACCTTCAGTCTTCTGTATTCAAGAGGCTAAGTGAACACACAATTATTTCTAACTAGTAAAGAGACATGGTCTTAGGAGCTCATTTGCAAAGTTTGACTTCAGTGTCACAAACTTCCTTTAAAATATTTGATTTACAGATCTCCAACCTTCTTTTGGCTCACAGAATTTGAACAATTATGATAAAATTGGCATCTTCACCCTTACACTTTGCTATTTATTTGCATTTCCAGAACATTTTGCAAATGTAAAGTGCTTTGCAACAACGTTTTGTTTGTGCCATAGCTGAATTCCTTTGCAATTAACCCTCAGTGAGACAGTTGTTAAATGATGTATGATGAACTAGTATTCACAGAAGACAATAAAAGTATAAGATATAGGTCTGAAATAATATAATCAGCAAGAAATATTGGAGTCCATCTCATAGATTTTTTTCACTTAATGTTAGTAAGGGAGTCAAGTAAATAATCTATATAAGCTACTTGGCACAATGCTGATCAAGTGGTTCAATAAATTGTAGCATGAGGATGATGATGATGATAGATGTTACGAAAACAGACATTTGCTTGAGCTTCAAACAAAAAATTCAAATTTTGGAAAACATACTCATCACTGGGTACTTGACAGCTTGCCAATATTTAAAATCTTTCTGATGAGATCAGTGATAATATTAACAAACGTGATGTTTTACATTATATATTGAAATGTGTCAACATTTGAAAAATCTGCATACCTCAGTGATCATATTTTATAAATGACAAATGCATGATGTTACAAATTCATGCATTGATAACAGATCAATTTAAAGTTCAAGATAAAGCAATGGATTTTAATGTGGCAGAGTATGAAAAGACTACTGCAACAATTTTTTAGGAAATTACCACAAAGGAATATCAATTATCTACAAAAGAGTATTTAAACACTTTTTTTTCTTCAGTTACATATTTGTGTGAAGCCAGTTTCTTGCTGTACTTCAAGCAAAACAACACCCCATGAGAGATTGAACACAGAATTAAAATTGAGCATTCTTTTCTTGGGGCAGACAATAAGAAAGATTTACAAAAATATAAATGATATTACTCTTCTTGTTATTTTTCTCATTCTAGAAAATATGGTTACTTTTCATAAAATGTTTTTTATACCAACATGTAATAGAGCTACTAGTTTGCTTTTTAAAAATTAATGAATTAAAATATTTTAAAATTCATATCACATGGAATACAACTAGCTATGAATCACATAATTAAATCTCTTTGTGGTCCCCAAAATAATTTGCAAAAAGGGCTCCTGAGACCTGTTGCAGTAAGACACTGAAGGACGCTTCCTCTGCATGGTGGAGACAGGGTGAGTCTGGGAGATGCTGGCCCACTAAGCCTGTTTCAGTCACAGATTCACTTGTGACTGTTTTTCGTATAGAATTCTGTGTAAAATCCTCTTGGAAAAGTCCATTACACATCTGTATACAATTTAGCACTATGTTGTCTGAAACAGAAAAATTCAGAGACAGGAGGGAAAAAAATCAACAGCAACATTACTTTGTGACTTTATTTCACTTGCCACATCAAAAACAAAAAAGAAGAGATACAATTATTTTACCTACCTCTTAAGGGCAGTGTGAGGCTTATGTGAGTCAATGTTTATAATGCACTTAGAACATAATTGTCACTACCAAGTCTATATAAATGTTTGTTAAATAAAAATGAATAAGTGAAAAACAGCTTCTAACAGGAAGATGGCGCATTTTTACTGAGCACATTGCTAGACATGTGACTAGGTTAATATGACTCTTGACCTCAGAGTCAGGATGTTTATCCACCCCAGGCATTTTCAGGGAGGATATCACTAGACTTCCAAATTTCAGTGGACATTCTCTGTAAATATCTCATTCTCAAACACAATGAAATACAAAGACTTTTATAAAGTCATCTAGCTTGCATCCAGAAACCAACAATTCTGACTCTTTAGTTTAAGCAAGCAGGCTCCCTAAGGAACCCTAAGCCTGTTTAGGGACTAGAAGTGATTCTGCTTCCAATACAGGAACCCCTTTCTACCCAAACTTCCAAAACCCCAAAACAAAGTGAAATATCTATTTGTAGGTGGGCCTCTTTGACTGAATTACCCTTTTCTCGAGCAATGAGTGCTTACTTAGGAGACACAAAGAAAACAACACTGCCTCTTAAAACATGTATCTGTAATTCCAAAATGAACGTGGCAGACAGAGCATGGACGATGAAACCATAGAGTCCTCAAAACTTATTTAAGTGCAACTCCAATCATTTTTTAACTGTGTGACTGTGAACTAGTTATTTACCATTTTAAACATGAAATGGAGAAGTGGGGATATGTTGACATTTTGGGAAGAGGAAATAGGTGGTGTGAATGGTCATTGGGGAAAAAAGTGCAGGGTATGTGGGGAACCATTTGGAGTCAGTTACATAAGAGATACAGGCTCTAGGTCAGAATTTGGGATAAGATCAAGTCTAAGGCAAACATGAACTTCAGCATCTGCATTTTACTCAGAAGTATTGAGGAACCAGTGGGTCACTTCTTAAAATATCTGAATCAAAGTAGCATGTCATCTGAGCATATATAAATGTCCAGAGGATGATGATCCTGGAGTTTGTAGATAGCCCCAGTAGTACAAGGGAATTATTTTTCAGCATCAGCCCACTGAATACAAACAGCCTCAGTGGGTTCTGAGTGCAACATGGCCTTATAAATTGTAACATACTATACAAATAATAAGTTGTTAATACTGCCACTTCTATTAGAGTAGTAGAACTAGTAGTACTGGCAGTAGTAGTAGTGGTAATAGTAAAGGTGGTATTAGAAGTGATAGTACTAGTCACTGTAGTAGTAGTGGCAGCAGAGGTAGCAGTAGTAATAATAGTAGTGGTGATAGTAGTAATAATTGTGGTGGTAGGGCTAACAGTGCTAGTAGTAGTAGTAACAGCAATAGTGGTACTTGTAGTGGTAGTAGTCATTGTAGTAATGGTAGCAGTAGAACAGTAATGATAGTGGTGGTAGTAGTAGTAAGAAGTAGTAGCAGTGATAGTAATAGTGGTGGTAGTTGTAGTAGTGGTGGCAGGAGTAGTCATAACAGTAGCGGTGATTGTAGTAGCAGTAGTAGTAGTAATAGTAGTAGTGGTAATAGTAGTGATGATGATAGTAGTGGTAGTAGTATTCGTGGTAGTAGCAGCAGCAGTAATGATAGTAACAGTAGTAGTGGTGGTAGTGGTGGTAATAGTAGTGGTAGTAGTAGTTGTAAGGGAGGAGAGGAGAAAAGGGGATGTCTAGTGATTAGGCAAAGAAAATAAAATTTATTAGAGGGAAGCGAAAAGAAGACTGGTCTTTGAGAAGAACCAGCCCCTTATTCTTCCGGCGGGTCCCTCTTATACCCTACAGCTAGAGTTCGGTGGTCACATAACCCAATGGTGGTCATGTAGTCTTGAGGAAGCAGGTGTCAGCTAGAGGCAGGTGAAAGCAGGATTTTGAGGTAGGTGACTAGTCTAAAAGAGGATGAAGAGGTTGGTCTCATGGTTCACTGTGACTTCATCTCCTGTTTGAGAGGTTAGCACCATGAGACATTTTAACAATGGGCCCCCATGAAGGCCCCATCAGTAGTCATTGGTAGCAGTAGTAGTGGTGGGAGTAGTAATCTTTTTTAGTGGCCTTCATTTGCCAATATCTTCCTCACAGGCCAGGAACCAGGCCATCTCAAGTTAAGTGTTATTCACGATAGGCATTCAGCTCTGGAACACATCCGTGTATGTAAAGTGTAAACTGTTCTTCTTCGGTGTATTTTTTACCCAATAACTCCCCTCATCACTCAACTGAAACCACAACAAACCAACAATCTCCTTGTTTTGGAAAAATATCCTTGTTATAGTGGACACTAACGAGCAGTAAATCTGTTTAACTGGCCAGGCGGGGTGGCTCAGCCTGTAATCCCAGCATTTTGGGAGACCGAGGCAAGAGGATTGCCTGAGCCCAGGGGTTTGAGACCAGCCTGGGCAACTTGCTGAGACCTCATCTCTACAATAAATCACAAAAACTAGCCAGGTATGGTGGCGCGCGTCTGTAGTTCCAGCTACTTGGAAGGCTGACGAGGCAGAAGTCCACCAGGTCGAGGCTGTGGTGGCCATGAGTGTGCCACTGCACTCCAGCCTAAGCGACAAAGAATGAGACTCCAAACAAACACACCAAAAAACTGATCTAACTAAAATCAGCTAATTAAAGGTTAGAATTTTTCTGGAGAATTGGTAAGAAGATGAAGAATCCCCTTCATCTTGTGTCTGGTTGATATTCAGTGAAATTTTTTTGCGCCATCGCTTTCAATTTAAACACATTTTCAGCATATTTTTTGAATTAAACATATTTGGAATTTGGATTAGGGTTCTCTTTTGGTGGGATATGGCAGCAATAAAGATTAAATAAACAAAATCTCTCTAATAAGTGAAAATGTGAGATTGTAAATGTCACCTTGATTTTGGAAGTTAATACTGTCAGTGCTTTTCTGAAGCATAATGAGTTGCCCAGAATGGTGCCTCCACGGGGTCCATTTCCATATGCACAAGCACAGAGTCAGCTTTTTCTCCCACTAATGGCTAAGAAGGGGCTTCAGAGAGAGTGCCAGTAATCAGATTTGACATTCTGAATTGATGGCTGATGGAGTGTGAGGGCCATGGCAGGGAGTGATTCCAGGTGCTTTAATAAGGCTTGGCAAAAAATGACCAGTTCACACAGTTATGCTGTAAATGCCAATACCCCGCCCACCTCCCCAACCCCCATCCATTCCCCAAGGGACCTAGAGTAATATATAAAATAAAATAAGATAAAATAAACTATGGTAAATTTATAGTGGACTGCAAACACAAAAAATCTTTAATAGAAATTTGCCCATGGAGAGTGAATCTCATAAAATTGCTCTAATGTCTGTTTCTATTGAGTTCATTAATGCAAACAGAAAACAAAATTAATAGCAAGGTTTCAATATTTCTGATTTTTTTAAAGTTTGTTACTTAAGAAAAAGAAAGTAACGATAAATTTCTTAAAAACACAACTACAGAACATACCTACAACTCACCAAGTTGTATGATTAAGCCAATTGTAACTTATTTTAGTGTTCCTAAAAGAATGAACTTACAAATTGCTCTCAATCCTCCCAGACTAAAATAGAGGAAAATGTTGCAATCTCCAGGTAGAAGAAAATTGCTTCATTTAAAAGCTGGATACCAAAGCGACTGAAATTTTTGATCCAAAAAAAAAAAAAAAGAAAGAAAGAAAGAAAGAAAAACCCAGTAAAGAAGTAAAAATAAATCTGACCTTTGAAGACAGAATTTTTTTTTGTCTTTGAATTTGACTTTCATTTTCTTTCATTAAAATAAAAATAAAACAAAATAGAATGCTCCAAAATAGCCTATTCTCAAATTGAAAATACATAGTCACATTAAATTATTTTTGGATCCAGACAAGAAAGGAGAAGAAGGAAGAAGTTCAAATATAATAGAGTATCATTTTTTATTGAAGTTAGAGTTTTTTTATAGCAATCTTGCAAATGTCTTATCACATTAAACTAACTGAACTCAGTATATTTGTATCAACTATAATAATAGGCATTGTTTGACCAAATTAACCATGTAAAACATTACCCAATTCTACCTCAGTGTCTTTTTAAATTTTCTGTAGGGACCTCTTGAAAAATGTTTAATATACATTAATGATCCTGAGATTTACTGATTTTTAAACCATTCCCATCTAAGACTGTTTTTCTTTCTATCCCAATCCCTCCTAGTACTCCCTCCCCCCCAGTTACACACACAAGAATCCAAGTAAGAACTTGTATGCCTTTGGTCCTACAGTACTCAGTGCTGAAAATCTTTCTTTCCCCTGTTCTTTGGGTGAAGTTCATCTATTTTTCAAAAATAACCCCAGTTAGTGCTTCTCTCATCCCCTCCTGTAAGGAAGAGATAGCTGGGCCCTGCCCCGTGTTCTCATTCTTCTGTAAATATATCACAGGGTTTGGATGACACATCGTTGTAGTCTCACCTTTTTCTGGTTTGCCTGCCTGGGTTGAAGACAAAGGAGAGCAAAAAGCTACCTTCCCAGATACCTCAGCTGTCAGAGCTCTGGAAGTGGTCAGGATGCAGTAAGGTGCATTGTGCGTATATGGAAAACTGAAAGCCACTGGGGCCGTGCAGGTTCACATTCTATTATTTTTCATCTTGATGATATGGAGGAAAGGGTGTGGCACTGGGAATCAGGCAAGCCTAGGTTGTGTGACCTTGGTTGTCAAATTATATAACCTCACTGAACCTTAGATCCCTCATTCAACTCTTGAGAGTGTTTGGGGGAGGAAATGAGGTAATATGCAAAATGCCTAGAACATAGCAAGCAGTAAGGTCATTGTTCCTTTTTCTCCTGTCATGTTCATAAACATTCTGGGTAAAGTAGATAGTGTGAGTTCACTGCTGTATTTAGATTCTAAGCAGATTGATATTGTAGAATTTATCCCTTGACTATTTTAAAATTTATCAATTCGATGCCTTTCTTTTTTTAAAAAATAAAGGTTTGACCCCAGAAACTTTACTTTAGGGAACTATATTAAGGAAATAATTAGAAGTGTGATATGATTTATATGGAAAGTTTTATTTTATTTTAATTATACTAGTGAAATATCAGAAGCACTCAAGAGTAGATAGGTTGATTCAATTTTTATGTCAATCCTGATGGATTATTATACAGCATTAAATTGATGTATTAAAACATACAAATAACAGGCAGCCACTCATAATGCAGCAACATTCATTCAATATCCATGGAGCACCGATATCTAATTAAGTGTCAAGTAAAACAAAGCTATTGAGTAACAATGTAGCTGCAATTATGCAAATACACATATATACATATGTTAAAAAAATAGAATGTTCCTGATGGTTAGCTATAGAGGTCATCAATTCATCCTTGATAATTATGAGAGATTTCTATTTTATTTTTATAGTTTCTTTATTTTTCTCTTTTTTCACACTTTGCCTATATTTGCAGTCAGAAAATATGTGTTTTTAAAATTCTTATGAAATGAAAATATGGATTTGTGTATATCTTAATTTTTAAAATATATGCTGAAACATTAGTAAAGTAATTTTCATGATAGAATTTTCTTTGTATTTTCTCTTTCTCTAAAATGTAAGCTCCTAAGGGCTAGAAACATGTCTTTTTGTTTAAATCATGATGGGATTCGACCTTTTATTCTCTTTTTATGGAACTAATATGGATTGAATGCTGCTCTGTGCCAGTGACCGTGAGCCTGTGTCCAGAGTTTCTTAGATCATAATGGGGCATGCACCAGGTTCTTCGGGTGTGGTTTTTAGAATTAGACAAAAGTGAGAAATTGGAACAACCCCAGGCAGTATTGCTTTAAGTTTGCACTCTTTAGACACTATCTGAAGTTGGTATTACAGAACCTTGCTTGGAGTGGTGTGGTCTTATGTCTAAAGTGATGTCTAATGTGCACTAATAGCCATTTTGTACATAATTATCAGTTATGACTCTTTTTAATGCTTGATTGGGAGTTGGGTTATAAATCTTATTACATCTTTTGGATGTTTGTAATTTTATTTTATTTTTCATTAGTAAAGGCTAACCTAGTGGCCCACCTAAGGCTAATGCTATTTGGGAAGACAAGCTTTTGTCAATGCTTATAGTGTATGGGCTTACTTTGTCTTTTCACCTGTGTCATGGTTTTAAAAATTTCATTGAGTTGTAAATGTTGCTTCTGAGGTTATATTCATTATGATGTTGCTGTTTTGTCCTTTGTGGGAAGCAATTGCATCTTGCAGTGCTTGGTAGGACTAGGAGAGGAAGCTCAGTGTTTGGTGTAGAACCAGAAGCTTTGTTTTCCAGGACGTGGTGGTTTTATTTCTTTCTTTTATTTTTAATCTTTAATTTTAGATTCAGGGGGTACACACGCATATTTGTTATATGGACATATTATGTAGTGGTGGGGATTGGGTCTCAGATGGCCTGTTCCCCAACTAGTGAACATTGTGTCCCATAGGTAGTTTCTGAGTCCTAATTCCCTCTTTCTTTTCCTGTTGAGTCCTACATGTATAACACATTCCCTGTCCTGGAATTCCAGTGTTACAAGAATTTGTATTCTACCCTTCTTTGTGACCTTGAAAGATACTTATGATAAATTCATGTAATTATTGTTTTTGAGTTTCATTGGTTAGTTACTTAAGAAATAGTGTAAACCTCATGTTTTAAAGGAGTATTATTTTCTAATCAATTCTCATAACTATTTTTAAATATATTTTATTTTAGGAAAGGTATGGCCTACAGATGAACCTCTGATCAGATCATCTAAAGGCTGTTTTATTGGTGTTTGAGTAGTTCAAGTATTTATCAAACTTTATTTCTATTTACCTAGCACTAGGTTAATAAATGATTTTTAAAGTCTTGATAAATGCATGTAAATAATACCTGTATCAGTTACAGGTGTCATTTTTTTAGTATTAATATGATTACATGTTCAGGAAGTATTGAGGATTACAACTCAAGAATTTCTGTCACCTATCCAATGTGTAAGTGTGAGATTTAGGAAATGTATTGGATGTTTGATAAGGATCTGTAGAATAACCATGGTGATAAAGAAAGGGAGAAGAAAATACTTTTGGGAAAAGGGCAATAAAGACAACTATATTATGAAGACGCAGCCTTCAGTGTATTTAGTAGGTGTTAGTTCCCACAGCCCAAATTCTGTTCTCCTTTGCATATCCATTACTTTGTTGAACAAGTGTCCCCTCTCTGGGGAGAAAGAAGGGATTAGTCAAACTTCCTTTCATCTGAGAACACCCAGAGTCACATTCTAACTCCCAGTATATGCAAATTATATTAACATACCATACTCAAAAAGACATTTTGGAGTTAGTAGTTCTTCAAATTTTTGCAACAGCAACAATACAGGGCAATAAAAGCAATGGAGTGATACACTTCTCCAAATATTTGTAGTGAGCAAGTCTATTTATTTGTTATTTGTTATTTATTTTTATTTTATTTTGACCTAGTAGCTGTTAGGACAAGCGGCAATGTCAATTCTCATTTACATGGTCTTTGAATAAGAAGCAAATTCTACATTTAAATATCTATGGGTGCATAAGCACAAAAACACTGACATCTTGAGATTTTATTGTGATTTATTTTTACTTTATTTTGAGTTGTGGGGTACAACTGAGGATTTACTACATAAGTAGGTTGCATACAGGTTTGGGCTTCTAGCTGGCCCTCTCATTCCCCCATAGTGGACCAGGTACCCAGTGTGTCGCCATATGCCACCCTCCTTCCTCCCCTCCTAGCAATGTCCAGGATCTGCGATCCTACCCCCGTGCTCCTGTGACCAGTATTCCGGGCCCAATTATGAGTGAGAACATAGCAAGTATCTTTTGAATGAATGTGCCTAACACTACGTGAGGCATTGAGGGAGATATCAACATGCCCCAGCCTGGAGATAACCTGTCATTGACATCATACACACTCTTGCTCTCACCTACGGAAAAACTCTGTGGTGAGAACACCAGAGAGAGGGATACATACCATGAGTATGAAACTGACAAAATTAAGTGTTTTCCTCCAAAGAATGAAACATCGGAACACTTTATAGTTGTGTTTTTGAATTACTTTTAAGCACAGTACTTCATTTGATTAAATTGAGTCGATGGCTTTCATCTTCTCATTGATCTGTGGCCTTTGCTTGTAATTTATATTAAAAACGACATTCTTATTTCAAAAAGGAGGTGGGTAAATGGTGTAAAATATAGGCTCTCTCAAGATGTCAGTGTTTTTGTGCTTATGCACCCATAGATTTTTAAATGTAGAATTTGCTTCTTATTCAAAGACCATGTAAATGAGAATTGACATTGCCGCTTGTCCTAACAGCTACTAGGTCAGTTGCTGGTGAGGCAATAGCTCACACCTGTGTTTATGAGAGTTGCTCATATGCTGGTGGCTTCTGGTGTGGCTGGAGCTCCAGGAAACATGTGTGGGAACACAATGATTCCATGAAATCTGTATCATCTGACATGAATTGCTATATCAAAATGTTTTTCCATAGTAAATCTTGGGGGAAATGTCTCTTCCCACTCCCCGACTTTTGCAAAGAACTATAGGTACAAAGTTCTCAACTTTCATTTTAAGCTTCTTACTACCCGAGATAGGCAGGAATGAACTGCTTTGTGATGTTATGATGGGTTAAGTTCTGTCTCCCAAAATGATATGCCGAGCTCTAATCCTTCAATAACTCAGAATGTGACCTTCTTTGGAAATAGGTCTATAGCAAATGTAATTAGTTAAGATGAAGTCATACTTGAGTAGGATGGGCCCTAAATCCAATATGACTGGTGTCCTTATAAGAAGATAGATGCTTAAACATAGATCCAGACACAGAAGGAGCATGGTCCTATGAAGACAGAGGTAGAGATTGGCATTATGCTGCCACAACCGAAAAAGACTACAAGAAGGTAGAAGAAATAAGGAAGGGTCTTTCCCTAGAGACTTTCGAGGGATTCTGGCCCTGCCAATGATTTGAGTCTGTACTTCAAGCCTCTAGAAATGTGAAAGAATAAATCTATATAGTTTAAATCTTCCAGTTCATGGTATTTCTGCAGTCCTGGGAAAATAACCCAGATGCCATATTGAAAGATGAAGCCAAAGGCAAAAAACACAAAGTAAGTTGTGCTGGTGATCAACTAATCAAAGATTGTCCAACTTCACTCCATGAATTATTCAAATCTTCTTTTCTGTACCTGTCAGTTTGAAAAGGGAGATTGTCATCTGTTTGTTGGCTATTACAGATCCACCTAAAATTGTTGCTAACAGCTGACTGATAGACTCCAGGTTTTTTTTTACTCCTGTGCAGTGAACAGGAGTAAAAAGCACACAAATTTAGATTCTGACTGAATATTAATATTAGACTCACCCAGCTGCTGTGCAATTCTGAATACCACTGCACATGAAACTGGGCAAGAATAGTCAAAGGAGATTTGGCTAAGCAAAGCTCAACTGAGACACCCTCAGGTTTTTACATTTACCTACAGCTCCTTCTCTGGAGATTTTGAAAGAGACAGGAGATAGTCATAGGATGAAGAGGTAACCAGTGAGGTGTGTTCTCACTGATACCTGATGATGATTCCCAAGAGAATGAGCACCCAGACTTCTAGGCTTTGGCTGCAAGATCTGTCCACTTCTTAGGACACATTTATTCTAATTGTATTACCCTTCTTCTCACGTACTCACTTGTTCTCTCACTTCTACATTCCCCCAAAAAAATCATTGTTCTTAAGTTTTCTCTTACATGATGCATGAACATGAAGGATAATGTATGGCAGTTGTTGAATAGGAAACAGTACAAGCAAAAAGTTAGCCAATGCACAAGATTTTGAGGGAATAATTTTCCATTCAGTGATCATAACAAGTTATATCTTTATTTTTATTTATTTTAGAGATGTGGGGTACAATTCAGGATAAGGTGATGAGTGGTCATCATACAGAGAAAGTTTGTGCCTCCTTTTGGTTCCCACTTTACCTGGTTTGAGATAGTTTAGGGTATGCTTTATTAATCCTTTCATTAATCTGAGTCCGATAAATCCAGATTTCTGTCACACTTTACTGTGATTTCAAAAGGTTAAAATGATTTGGAAAATGTAACGAAAGAATTTAGTAAACATACCTGGGCAATAGCAAGGGTAAAAATCCTATGATGGTAATGAAGCATAGATTTTGTATAAGCCATTATGGTGTTTGTTATGGTGAATATCTTTAGAATGTATCAGAAAGAAGCGGTGCTCACTAGTCAGATGTCTTTTTTTATAACATTAACTTTTTAAAAAATGGTCCTCATTTTTGCTATTTCTCTCCATAGAATATAGGTTATTTAAAAGGATATTCTCTAATTAAAATTTAATATCAAGAAATGAAAGATGCCTTCACTGTTAGACACTTTTAAAGACTTTATTATATCCTTGCTAAAATGACAAGTGAAGTTTTCTCAGCATGACATGAGAATAATTTATCAGAAGATATCAGGATGAGTAAAATGTGCATTGGAGAAAACCCTTTCATACTCTCTCCCAAGAAGAGAGCAAATTATCTTAAAACACTGGGGATTTTTATTCATATTTTATGCAGGAATGTTCTACTCTTATTAAGCACATGTTGAATTACATTGAAGGAAAGAGTAAACTTGTCATGTTGTATTCTACTGATTTCTATATGTACAGACTGGTTAGTTACACTATGTACCATATTTACCGTAATGATTGTTAATAAACTCCAATATAAAGTAAGTATGCTCTACATGGAATTTGTAAACAATTACTAGGTGGGAAAATGTGGGAAGAAAATACAGGAAATGAAACAAAAAAGCAAAATTGGCCTGCCCCAGAGCAGTGAATTAGTACCACCCTTCTCCAGTCCTTCCTGTGCATTTGAATGCATTATGATAGGATTTCATAGGATTGGACACACTTTCCACGATGTAAAGTTGGCAATTCTTGGAGTTTTAACAAATGTTTTCAAAGAAAACAGACTGATTAATCAGTGGAGGAAGGGAGTCTTAAAATGACTCTAATTCCCAAGGTTTTGCTATGAAGATTAAATTATGATCACGAGAAGGTCTGGTTTCTCATGTGGTAAATAGGTGCCTGCTGGGTCAAGATGTGGGTGAAATGGAATTTGTGAAGCAGCATCATAAAAGCACTAAAGGGATTGCTTTCTTTCAGGTATAATTGCAATGCGCTGACCCACCTCAGACAGAGTAATGCAGGACTTCAGGACACCCCACCTCCTGTTGCCTCCCCCACCTCTGAAAGGCTATTGTTGCCCAGTGTTCTAGGTGTATCTAGTTTTTATATCTGTCATATTCATCGTCATCATTATTATCACTCTATATAGTCATTACTTTTTTAGACCTACTCATGCATACCTGTTTGTTTGTCTATCATTCCCCTCTTTGTCCATTCATTCTGGGAGCTCATTCTTTAGTTCCAGGGAAGAGTCTGCTATTACTCTCTTGTTTCTCATAAATTCTAGAAAATTTTCAGATTTTTTTCTTTAAATATTGCTTCTCTGCTGTTTTTCTACTTTCTCCTTCTAGAGCTGTAATTAGCCACAGAGATCTCCTCCATATTTCTTTTAAGTCTCTTAACCTCTCTTTGATATTTTCATTTCTTAGATTTTCTTGTGTTCCAATGATTTCTACATGCACAGACTGGTTATTTACACTACATACCATATTTACTGTAATGATTGCTAATAAAAGCCAATATAAAGTAAGCATGTTCTATATGGAATTTGTAAACAATTACTAGGTGGGAAAATGTGGGAAGAAAATATAGGTAATGAAACAAAAAAGCAAGATTGGCCTGCCTGAGAGCAGTGAATTAGTACTAGAAAATATTCTGAATCATTTCTTTAGATTTCTTTTCTTGTTCACAAATTTTTCCCAACTGTGTCTACTTTATATATTTATATCAAGGGTTATACTTTTTTATTTCTGCACATTCTATTTTATTCTTTGTTTAATATGCCTTTTAAAATATAATCTTTCTTTTTTTCTCTTGTATTTTTATTCAACTTTATAGATTTGTAAACATTTGAGATACTTATTTTGTAATTGGTATCCAGTTATTTCATTATTTGAGGTCTCTATTGCTTCTTCTGAGTCTATATTTTATAATAAATTGTTCCCTCGTGGGTCCAGTGGATTTGAATTGAGAGTTCAAGATTGGAAGGAAGAAGCTGAGTTTTATCTGCAAATGTCCTTCAGGGCTCATTCTCCCAGAGAAGACTTGTCTTTGCTTCTACCAGATATTCTTGGAAACTGAGTCACTCTATGTTAATTTCTAGAATGAGAGTTCTTAGACACTGCAGATAGTATGTAAATTCAAACCTTGAACTTGAGCAAGAACAGGACTATGGTTAGACATATTCCTTCCACAAAGCTCAGGTGAGGAAGGCGAAGGAATTTGCTAAGGGTATTTTTTTTTTCAGTTCCAATCTTTTAGCGAGGTTGTAGCCTTCTGCAGAGTTCTCGACTTGTGTAGAAATGAAAGATTTCTCTTTTCTCATTGCTAATAAAACTTTTTTTCCTTCGAGAAGAGCAAATGTTCCAGGCATCTATAGCATCAAGATCTTTGCTTTTGATGTTCACCCCCTCTTTATTTACAGAGCCCTGAGGATTTTCCTTACTTGAGAATTCTGCTGTTCATTTAAATGGATGTTCATTATATTTATGCAGTATGTCTAGTTTTCTAATACCTGTAGGGCTTTCAAAGTAATTAGTCTTTACGAAGTCAGACATACAAGTTTTCTACATCTCACATCTAATTCATTGACTATATTAAAGTATTGGGGGGAAAAGGGAAAATAAGATTTCAAATAATGTACCCTGACATGCATTTTATGACAGAAATGACAAAAACTTAATCCCAGGAGAAATTTTACCTCAAAATTATAAAAGAAAAATAATTAGATAGCTGTGGGGCAAAAAATAAAATTTTTAAAAAATAAGAGATAAATGTGTATGGAGTTCATGAAAAAAATCACTGTTCCCACTTTAAGTTGAGAAGTAATTTGACAAGATATCTTTGAAAAATAGAATTTTGCTGATTTCTAGTTTCTATCAAAGCCCAAAAAGAGTAAACATAGGAATTGCTTACAGATTAATAAAAAAATTATACATCATTCATGAAAAAGTATTAAAGTAGTGCAAGTTTCTACAGAAACTCATTATTTCATTTCTGGGAGCATTTTCCACTCTGGGTTTCCTAGAGACCTCAGGGCCAAACCGCTGGACCTCGGAATTACCAGGAGGGGGCGCCGAGGGTTCTCACCTGCGGCAGGATGTGGGCACAGCTCAGATGCCAAGTCCTGGCATCGCGCCAGGGCCTCTTCAGTGAAGGACGTTCTTTCCCACTCATAGGAAGTCTCAGGAACAGTCTTGTACGTTCTGCGATTGCCTTCAACGGAAGTCTCAGAATCTGAAAAATCTGTGAAGAGATTTAGTGTCTTGGATCAGTTTTCCTTTTGATAGTCCAAAGGTTCAAAATCCAAGATACTTTGCAATGAAAAATATAAATATTTTGATAACTTTTTTTCCCAAATGCTTTATTTCATTTATATTTGCCTGTGAGGTGGCCCAAGGCAAAATGAAATGAAAGCATTGTGTTAGGATCTGAAAGGTTATTAAATTAGTGTAATTAGTGAATATGATATTGCTTGAACACAGAAATGCACATTAAGGCTGATCCAATGGCACTAGTGATTTGATGTTGCAGGCTTGGATCCACCTAGAGCTTGTTGTTGACACAATCTTGTAAAGAAAATTGCTGTGCTTTAAAGCACAAAGACTGATATCATCAGCTCAAAGATGCCTTGTGTCCCCAGCTGGGAATCCATTTACCCTCTTTATTTTATACTTAGCGTTATTTCTGTACTTGAAATAATTCACCCATTACTTTCTGATAAAGCCTTATTAAGTTTTTAAAATTTTGTATTATATTTTGAATCAAAAACAAAGCATCGCACAGAGCTGTGAGAGGCTAGCCCAAGGCCTTGTGAAATGAGCAACTCCAGCAACCCATCTTCAGAGGTCATGTAACAACCAACCCTCTCAGCCACATGAACAACCCACAGTGTGGACCAAGCCAAGCCCTTAAGAAGTCACACAGCATTTCAGAGGATCCAGTAAAACTTGAAACACAATACTATATTTTTATCAAGAAGAATGAACTAGATTTCTCTGTATCAGTATAGAGAGATCTTAAGAAAACATAATATTGGGAGGAAAAAGAGTGGTTTTCCATGATGAATAGTAAACTATTTATGTAAATTTCAAAATGAAAAAAGCAAGAAAATGTAGAGCAAAATAATGTATAGTTCATAGCCATATATGTATGTATGTATTAGAACAAAAAATGAAAACTGAGAATATGCACTCAATTCCTGATAATAGGGGATTTTAGGAGGAACAGATAGGATGAGGAAGGGAACAAATTTAACCAAATTTAACTTTTTCTGTAAAATCTAATTTTTTTATTAAAAATAAAGCAAATAACACTAAATGTTAACAATGATTAATTCTGAGAGATGAGTACAGGGATGATTATTTTGTGCATGTGTAGGTGGCTGGTACTTCTTCGTTTAAAGAAATAAATGACAAGGGGAGTGGAAATAGAGAAAGGAGATGGCAAGTGAGGAGGCAGAGATGGAAGAAAAAAATCATTATGAGGCCAGAACTTCCCTAAAGGACTAGCCTGGCATTCACCTAAGAGATCCTTTGTAACAAAACTGAACTGATCTCCCCACTGCCTCTTTCTGCCCTGGTCTTCTGCTGCCTTGCTGATATTCCCCATCATTTCTCTGTCTTGGCTGTCTAGTTTTGGCAACATCTTTAGCATCTGCCTTTCTCTACTCTCAACAGTCCCTATGTTACCACTCCAATTTAACTTCGGCTTCACTTGGGTTTACCTTTTGCCTCATATTGTCAAGATGAAAATCATCTACCACTATCTTGGCACAATCCCCTGGTCTCCCAGAGCTCTCATATTCCCATTGGCCACATCAACTGTGCAACACACAGAGGTCCTCCTGTGAGTGGCTCTCCTGTGCTTTCTGTGCCGCTGGTCTGGCCTTCTGTGATCCCCATGTGGATGACTGGGCAACTTCTTGTTTCCTCGTCCTCCTGAATACATTTATCTTTCCTTCCGAACAATTGATGGACATCCCTTTCTTCAAGAAACAATATATGACTCATCTCTTCCAGGAAGCATCATGGATATAGTGCATCTCAAATTTTGGTCATTCATGAACTACCGTTTATGATATCTACAGTCATAAATTGAATACCATCTGCACTATTATTTTTGTCTTTTAAATACCTGTTGTTTACTTAAAGTAACATAATTGTATAGAAAGTTTGCATTTCTATGTTTAGATGGAAAATATGCATAACCATATATAAATGCAAATATAATGAAAGCAAAACAATACTAAATTCTAGCCAGATTCCATTGTCTTCCAAAGACTCTTAGCCAGTGGTTTACTTTTCCCTTGTTTAAAAAAAAGACAAAGGAGATTAAGAAGCATTAGAGAGGTAGTAGAGATATCTTATTTCCCCAGGAACATGCTGAGAATTCTAGTGGAGGATCATAAGCAGGTGGGTGGATAAATGGCATCTCCTAAGGCTTTTCCTTTGAAAGATTCAGAAAGGCTGAGAAGACTTACGGAGGGAAAAAATTCTCACTATGTGCTCTAATATCGTTTCTCTATAGCATCTTATCAGCCAGATACCAACAGTGGTTCTCACCACACCTGAATTCACCATGGATACCTCATCCTGCCTGAGCACTTGTGCATATCCAACTGACATGAGTTTATTCTGCTTTGTGATGGTTTGCACTTTTATTTTATCTGTGTTTCTTTTCTCTATAAGTAGGAATTAGCTTTTTAGTTTACCATCAGCCCTATTTCTAGGTCTGCATGTGGTGGGCAGTTGCTATGAGATTTTACTAATACTCCTTTGTTACAAAAGATACTGAAGGGCAATAGACTTCTTGATAAGCTAGATCTGAGAAGTCATTTGAGAAATTGAGTTACTTTCATAGTGGAAGGTTCTGTGACATGTAAGCCAATCTCAAAGCTTCTCATGGGGTCATACCATTTAACACCATAGGGTGCTGGGGGTAGGAGTGATGCTAGGGTCTGTATCTGATGTGGTTTCTACCCCAGGGTGTTTTTGTAAGGATATACATTTGCATATGTATATGTGTGGATGGTTCAGTAAACTCATAATAGTTTCCTTAAATATCTTCATGTGTCATAAGGAAGCAAACATAATCCAAGACTTTCAAATGATGTTGCATTTTTAAAGGTATCAGCTGCTTTCTCTGCTACTATCATTATAAATACAACAAAGTCTGTGGCGTTATAGACTTGCTAATCTACATGCTTAAAGAGAGAACTTTAAGATCCCAAATGTACCAGCTGATGTGCATAAGGACTATTAGATTTGCTCTGATGTGGAAGCCTAGTCATAAAAAGAACAACTCCATCTCTAGCATGTTGAGCAAATCTCTTCAAACAATTTTTACTCTGACTCCCAGTAAAAAATATATTCTATATTGGGACCCATAGTGCACACACATATATACACAAACAAATATACAAATGCACACATAATCTTATGCATACACAAGTGAACTAGAACAAAACTGCAGAATACTTATCACTGTTATTTGATGTACACTGGTCCATCCTGTGCTCCTCTATTTTACTTTTTTAAAATAAAGTTACAACCCATGAAACTGATTTCACAACCTATCAATAGGTGAACCCATTAGTGTGAAAAACCACGACCCCATAATATTAGGTGGCCGCAACATAGTGTCTACTGTCATTCTTTAGGGTTCCTGCTTTTCCACATTCTTTTGTATAATCATATGTCATCTTCATCAGGCAGACGAACTTTACAGTTAATTTTTGCTGAGTTTCACCAGTAAGCCCAGAGTCTTCAATTCTGTTCAGGTCATTAGTGTAGTTAGACTAGTTAAGTGCCTGGCTGGGTTGAAATGCTGTGCTCTGATCTTCTTTCATTTATTTATTTTTTATCTTTTTGAATGTGCTGCTTTTTAATCAGCCCAATATTACACTGGATAGACTCTCAACATGAAATATGCATCCCTTTCCAGTCTCAAAGGGCAGTAATCTCATGGGACAAGAAATAATGTTGATGTACCTCTTCTAAATGTTAGTCAACGTAAGCACACATAATGACATTCTTCTTCTTACATTCTCCACATCTTTATAAGGGCCTACTTTTGGTTTCCCTGAGTCCAAAATAGGACACTGGTGGACAGACAGTACCACATTCCCAGGCTTTTCCTTTCCTGTAAGAGACTCTTCTCTACCTGTTCAAGGCTCCTCCCCAGATCTAGGAGTCACCTTTGCCCTCATCTCCTTTTCCACATCCCAGCATCCAGGCCAATTCTATGTCCTGTCAATTCTATTTTCAAAATATGTGTTGATTCAGTTCCTTGGGCATGCCACAATTTTTCCTATCTCAAAACTTTTGCACATGTTTTTCCTTCCTCATTGTTCTTAGTTCCACTCTACAATGGATAACATCTTTTTCTTTCCTACCCTCTGTGCCTCATGTGAAATGCAGCCTCCTCAGAAACCCTCATACCATCCTGTCTAAACAGCTTCTCTCTCTATCTAGGATCAACTGCCATTTTGTAATTGGCTTAAGTTCACATATCACAAATTTTTAAAATTTTTTCTTTGTCAATTTACTCTTATTGTCTCATTCCACAACTGAAACACTTGCTTCTAGAAGTTGGTGATCAAATGTGTCTTTTTCATCATATAAATAAATAAATACAATGTATTAGTTTTATACTCTTCCTTGGTTCTTTTTAAAAAAAGAATCCTAAAATAATTCCCTTAAAATCACATTATATTCTTTGTAAGTATTTATTCTTTTAAATAACTAGGAATCTAACTAGAGTAAAGATTAATGACAGACCGGAATATCTGTACAGGCAAAGATCTGATCATTAACAAACTAAATAGGGTAATTAGGTATACAGTCTGAAGGCAGCGTGCAGGCTTAAATTAGTAGTGTATAATTGAGCCTCATTTAACTGCAGGAGAATTTCACTGAGGAGTTTATTTACATAAGAGAAATGTCTTAGTGAAATTGCTTTGAGAGAATTTAACGTATATAAGCCAAATCTCTTCTTATTAGTTAGATCCAGCTCAAAGTTGCTAGATTATTCCTCATGCCCTGTGGACAAAGGTGATGTTATTAGTTCTGGCCAAATGATTTATTCTAGGTAGCTCAAGATCCATGTTGGGGTTTCACTATTCTTGGGGTAGCTTGATGATACTTTCATAAATGTAACAGGTGCACCAAAACGATGAAGTGAAGTGCCATGGTGGGGGCTCTGTTGGTACTATGTTTAGAAAAAACTCAGAATACATACATCTTCAATATCCAAACAATCACTTCCTTTAGCATTGTGCAAGGTGGGAAAGAAATACCCAGTGAATGGGGCAAATTAGAGGATCACTTTGTCCTCAAAGAGGCCATTGTCATTTAGGGGAGGCAGTGCTAGCACACACAAAACAGCTGGATAGAATACAATTATGTGTGAAATTGTGAATTTTCAAAGTAGTTCAGGGAGATAAGGAGATCAGCTACAAGGCAAATTAGGCTTTTGTGTGAGGTATTTGGAGGAAAAGTATTATTAAAAACCAGGGTAAATGTTGAAAATCTCCCATTCTGCTTTTAGGCATGACCACATAGTGACCATCTTGAAAAGCAAGGAGAATGAAGCCTTTTGACACATCTACTCTGGATATCATCCTAAATATCTTTTCCTTCTGTGTCATGCTACTTAATAGGTTTGGTTTACACCCGCTGTGTCCATAGGCTCACCACCCACTGACTACTTTTTCAAAATAAATTTTGACTACACAAGTAGCACAATAATAGAGACTTCTTTTAAGATATTCAAATTCATTACAGTATACAATAAAACCTAAAATTCCCCCTTTTATTCCCCTAATCTGCTCATAATTTTAGAGGCAACTGCAGTTAACATTTTGATGGATAGCTGCTAATCCTGTCTTCTCAGTTCATTTGCATATGCACATTTATTCATATACACATATGAGGGGGAACACAAAAAACAATCTGGACTTGTTTTATAAAAAATTGTGTATTTATCCTTGTGTATTTATTCTGAAGTTTAAAATTTCAGTCACCTTCAAAGTACACTCTTTGATGCAATACATCTATTGAGATTGAGATGCTTTTTTCACTGCTCAAAACGGGGTTTGAACTCGTCAATTTTGATGCTTTTGGTATTTCTGCCATTTTTTGTTTCACCTCTTTCACACAGGTCAAATGTTTCCTTTTGAGGACTTTTTTCATCTGGAGAAACAAAAAAAAGTCTCTTGGGGCAAGATCAGGTAAATAGGTGATCAGGTAGGGCATGGGGGTCATGCTGTTTTTGATTAAAAACTTCTGAACACTCAGTGTAGTGTGGGCAGGTGCACTGTATATCACCCATCAAGAAATAGGCAAAGATCTTGAAAGTATCTCCAAAAAAACATTAACTGAAGCTCAGTACAGTCTCTTACAACTCTAGCTGATGCCAGTTGGTTCCTGGAACAATTACCTAGCAGGGGCAGCCTGTAATACAAGAATTTTTTGAGGATTGCCTCCATATACATTCATTCACATACACATATGCTCATTGCCTTTGGTACATACATAACATTATATATTGTTCTGTAATCACTTTTGCCTTGGAGATCTTTCCACAGTGGGTATAGATTTACACTGCTGTTTTTTAAATGACTATAGAGTATGACTGTACCCTGATTCATCTACTTATTTACCCCTTGATTGTCATTCAGGTTTCTTTATAATTTTCTTTTATTTTTCAAACAATGCTTTAGTGCATTTCTCAGGCAAGTATCAGTGTGTAAACATATCTGTTTCCATAGGATACAGTCATTGAAGAGGCAAAGTGGACTGAAATATATACAATTCTCACATTTGAAATATTCTAGCAAGTTGCCCTACAAAAAGAAAAAAGAAAAAGCATCACCAGCGTACACCTATTAACCCACCAGTAGGTTTAATTTCCCCATATCCTTTGTCAAGACTACTTGTTATCAAGCATTTTCCTTACTTTTCTAATCTCCTGGATGAAAATAATATCTCATTTTAATTTACATTTATTTGGTCAAATTTGAAATATATTTGTTCAGCAATTAATTAAAGTGTAATTCATTTTGCATATAAAAAATGACAATTTTGCAATATCAAGTTGCCTAATCCCAGGATTTGAAAAATCTCTTCATTCATGCAGTCTTTTATTATATCCTTTGGTAATGATCTACATTATTCTTTAAGTCTATTTTGTACATCTCCAGCCCTTTGTAGCTAGATATTTAATATTTTCATTGGTCTAGCAAGGGGGATTTTTTTTTTTTGAGTTGGAGTCTCACTCTGTCACCCAGACTGAGTGCAGTAGAACACTCACAGCCACAGCAGGTGAGCTCAGGCAATCCGTCTGCCTTAGCCTTCCAAGTAGCTAGAACTACAGGCATGTGCCACCAAGCCTGGCTAATTTTTCCTGATTTATTGTAGAGATGAGGTCTCACCAAGCTGCCCAGGCTGGTCTCAAACCTGTGGGCTCAGGCCATTCTCTCACCTCTGCCTCCCAATGTGCTGGGATTATAGGCTTGAGCCACAATGCCTGGCCTTATCATGTTTATTACAGATTCTAGAATGTCTTTCTCTGCCAGACACTTACACAATTTTCCAAGGATGGTATTAGTGTCCCTTTGTAAACTGACGCTCTTCTAGATTGCATATGAACTCAAGGCTATGTCAATAAGAAGACAGAGCTGAAGCTATGTGTGCCATCATTCTAGAGTTTTCTTCTCCCCTGGCTTTCTTAATACCATACTGTTTTGGGGTCACCATTCCCCTTCTCTCTCTTCTCTGGGTCTTTTGTTGACCCTCTTTCTCCCCTTCTGGAGAATTTCTGACTTTCAGTTCCTATAAAAAGGCTCCTCCTCAATAGAGATAGCTTAATCTCCAAAGCTCTGTCTCCAGCTTGGCTTTGATCACTGACAAGTGACTCAACATGTTCACAGTTGAACACCTGTCTTTTCTGAAACAGAATACCCCTTCCCCAGTTTCTTTGCTTTATCAATGCTACCCCAACTCCTTAGACTCAACACTTGGCATGTTCTTCTCTTCAGCCCAGATCTGTTGAGGTTTTAGTTTAACTTTGTTTCTGTTCTTGCTGCTTCTGCTCCACTGCCCTTGTAACTTCACTTTCCCAGGCCTTGTTGTCTCAGACTCTGATCATGACCCAGAACCAAGAGATTATTGTGGATGAGGGCATGAGCTTGAAGCCAGCATGCCAGGGTACCATTCTGGCTCAGATATTTCCAGTTATATTAACAGGGGCAAATTACTTAACCTCTCTGTTCCTTGACTTTCTCATTCAAAATATGAGAATAACAGTAACTTCCTTGTGGGATCACTGTAAGTAAGACTTAAATAAATCAAAGCGGGAGCAAGTCACTTAATCTCTCTGTTCCAGGACCCATTGATTAGGATTAGTATTAATAGTCAGATATCTCTGTTCAAATTGGATTTGAGGTCCACCCTGCTACAGTATGACCTCAACCTGTGACATCTGCAATGACCCTATGTCCAAATAAGGTCACATCATGATGTATTGGGGGGGTTAGGATTTCAACATACACATTTTGAGAGGAAGGAAGATTTCAATCCATAATATCAAGTTAAGTGTCATATTTTAAAGGGTTCTTCTTTTATTTCATATACAGCTTCCAACATTTGCATATTTTCTTTACACAATCATTTTAATCAGGTCATTCATTTGCTGAAGGAATGTCTGCAGCTCCTTCATGCCTGTGTCAAATCAAGTCTTTGTATACACCCCTCATATCACAGAATAGGACACACCTCAGAATCAAACCATGAGTTAAATTCCTTTCTAACCCACATCTGTATGAAGAAACATTGATAACCTTAAATTCATCATATATATACATATACATACATATTCTATTTCTACTTTAGTTAATGATAAGAGACATCTCATTTCTAATGCCATATTCTTAAAACATGAATCTCAATTCTATACTCCTCTAATGTTTAAAAAAATTTTTTTGAAAACTGCTTTGGAAAAAGCTCAGTTTCATTGCATAGCATGGCTGTCAATTGGAGATGGCAGGCACAGCTGATAAAAGTTTCATAGTGTTGTGCTACCATTTGGCATCTTACTAACAGAGCCATCTGTTCTTTTATTACTATTAACTAAATTCAAATAGATTACAAAGCAAAAACAAAACAAGCAAAGAAAAACTCAAAGATCTTTCGTCTGACTAAGCAAAAAGTCAGCTATGCTTTTAAAATCTACCTAAAGATAGTATTGCCTCTATTGAAGATCTAACAGCCTGACTACACTGTAAAAGTCAGAAAACACAACGAAAAGATAATTAACATGAAAGTCTCAAAATATGCTTATTTTCATATAAGAATGTGTCATTTCTGAAGGGGAAAAAGACTTCTTATGTATCCTACAAGTGGAAATATCATGATTAAATCTAAGAAGAGGTGCTTTAGCTTTTTTTTTTCACCCAGACCTAAGAAGAGATGTTTTGAATACAAGCAAGGATAGACTGTTTTATCAACTCATGCGTTTAACAAATATTTTTGGATAGCATAGCCAAGTACTTACTGTTCTATGAAATAGAGATGAAAAGCTAAACAAGAAAAAATAAGTTCTAGCTATTCTAGTTGAGGAGAGAAATGTTAAACTAATCTCAGACAATTTGAAAAACAGCTTCACATAGAGATGTCATAAAAACCAGTCTTTGATAATGAGTGACCCAAATATACTTTTCATGTGACCTGACATTGCTGGAATATTGACTTAGGGACTGAGGCTAGAATGACAAGAAGGAGCCAACCAGGTAGAGATCTGGGTTCAGAGCCTCTAGGCAAAGCAAGTAAAAGAAGGGCAGTATGGCTGGAGTATGGTGAAAGAAGAAGAGAGTGAAGGAGAGGCTTCGGGAGATATGTTCAAAGCCCAAGCCATCATAAATGATTAGATTACTCTGTCAAGGCACTAAATGATATAAATGATATATCTTGATACAATTATGTATGTTGAGTGGATATTAGATTTTAGAGGAGCAGGAGTAGACACAGTGTTAGAAAGCTAGAGTCCTTAGACCTGGGTGGTGCAGGGTAGAGAAAGGAAAGTGTGTGGATTCAGAATATATTTTGGAAGTAGAAGCAGAGGAACCATCTATTAGATAAAATATGCAGAATGAAGAATTATTAATTTTGAAAACTTCAGGATATGTTTCTTATGTTTATATTCTAACAAATATGCTAGGGAATATTGTTATTCAAGAAACATGACAATGATTTTGAAAAAAAAGTCCCTGAGTTTCTGTGAATATTCATTTCTACTACAGAAAAGATTGCTGAAGACAATGTCTTGGTCAGCTCAGGCAGCATTAAAAATTATCATGGACTGGGTGGCCTAAATAACAGAAATTTACTTCTTATAGTTCTGGTGGCTGGGAAGTCCAAGATCAAGATGTCAGCCAATTCAGTGCCTCATGAGAGCTCTCCTCCTGGCTAGCATATGGCTGCCTTCTCACTGTGATCTCATATGGCAGAGAGATAATGAACTCTGATCTCTCAACCTCTTCATATAAGGACAATAACCTAATCATAGGGCTCCATATTCATAATCTCATCTAAACCTATTTACCTCCCAAAGGCCCCATCTTAAAATACCTTCACATTGGGGATTAAGGATTCATCATATGAATTTGGGGCAGACACAGACATTCAGTTCATAACAAACGTCTATGACTTTTCTCTTCCCAAGCATTTTAATGGGATGGACAAAGATGCTCCAAGGGCATTTTACATCTTTCTACATTTTGCTAAATCTCTGTCATGTGACACTGGCTCTAAGGTTTGGTAATGATTTCTTCTGTGGCGACACAGCTCCAAGTTGGCTGAATTGTGATGTAAGACCCATCCATGTCATTTCCACTTTGATACTTTCTCTAATCATAAGGTTGTCTCTTACAGGTAAGTGAATAAACAATTAAGAGTGAGCCCCACTATGTATATGTCAGTGGGCTGTTCCTTTCTGGCTTAGGCAGGCAATATTATGTACATGTGAATTGACTTGGACAGCAGAATAACAACGAGGTCATTTGCTGGTACAGATACAATTTTTAATTTTATTTATTTTTATTAGTATTATTTTTAGTTGACAAGTTATAATTGTATACATTTATGGGGCACAATGTGCTGATTTTATATATATGTATACACACACATATATTCATACACAGATACATACATACACAATGACAAATGATTAAATCAAGATAATCAACATATTCATCACCTCACTTACTTATCCCTTTTTGTGGTGAGATATTTTAAATGGGCTGTCTTAGTTATTTCAAAATATGCAATACATTATTATTGACTATAGTCATCTTGCATTGCAATAGATGCATGCCTATGTGCTAGATGACATCCATGCATTCATTTAATCTTCAACAGTAGAACAAAGAGGATATTATTCATCACCTCTCTTTCCTAGATGAACAAACCAAAGTTTAGAGACTTAAATGACTAGACTGAGGTCACACAGCTGGAAAGTGACAATGACAGTTTTGTAGTTCAGACCCACTGGTTTCCAAAGCCCAAGATTTTTCTTCCATACTAAGAAATTTCTCAAAGTGGGTGACCTTGTCATTAGCAAACAAGGTACCAGAAAAAGGTATTTTCATTTAATTTTTTATAAGAACAGAGAAAAGTTTAACTCAGTAGACCAAACAAGAAAATTAGTAATGATGACTTTAGCATATAAAGTTAGTTGTTTTTTTGTTTGTTTATTTGTTTTGTTTTGTTTTTTGTATCAGAGTAACACTGAAGGATAACACAAGTGTGGGAATAAATACCAAAGTTCCTACCTGGGTGTTGGTAGCCCTTCATCTAGGTGTGACAAAAATAACACCTCTTCCCTGATTACTCTCCAGATGTTTCCATTTCATCCTTTCCTTCCACTCTGAGAGTGTGTCTCCAACCCTAAGACGCAAATGTGTTTATTTTACAAACTCCATGGAGACAGGGGCTGTCTCATTTCTTTTTGTGTTTCTGGAATCCAGGAGAGCGCAGGCACAGTGAAGTGATACCCAACTTGGCTCGGTTTCCTGTGCACCCACAGTACATGATGCCTCCTAGAATTAGCTCTGATATGTCTCTTTCTAAAGAATATACAGGTCTGCAGCTGAGATCTTAAAGTTCAGGCTTTCTGCTTTAAATACCCTTAGTTCAGCAAAGTGAATTTCTAGAACCTTTGCTATTTTAATCTCTGCCTTTGAGCAGCTGTACAGGAAAATTCAAATGGCATAATGCCTAAACTTCAGAACCTGTTGCGCCCTAGGTGTTTCCCACTGCTCAGCACTATGACAGTGGAGAGACTGTGGCTGTATTACTAAAACCCTGAAGGTTCCTGCAACATTCTCCTATTGGGAAAATGCCCCATTTTCTTTAGAAGTTCTTTATTTCTAGGTAGAAATTTCCCACAAGTCTCTATGCAAACTTAACCAGGATGAAACGGTACCAAGCAGTGGAGATACTTTAGTGACACTAACATTCAAGCTCATGATTACTAACATCGGAAAACCACTCTATTATTTGCTCATAGCCTATTTACTCTTAGCTTACACATACTCCTCTCTGGTTTGTTAGGTCTGTTTTCTAACTATTAACATATTGAACCCTTCACTTTGTAGGTGTGTAAAAAAGAATACTGATAACAAAAAGAAATAATAGCTAATACTTTGATAGTAATGCAGGTAGCAGAAAAACTACTAAAGACAGACTCAGAGATGTAAACATCTGGCAGTCCACAGACCATTTAGTGTTCTTGAAAAGCCAAGATAGCTTTTGAGACACTCCTCTAATAGTTGAACAACATAGCTCAATAACCGATATCCACAGTGATGACCTTAAGTACAAAAATCATTCATTGCTGTTCTGTTGACTCTGATTTACAATGCGTTTAACATGAGAAAAAGTATGAACTATATTTTAGAAATGTTTTCATCTAAAATGCTAATAGTTTTCCAAGGAAAATAAAGTTACAAAATTTTGGCTTTGCATGTGTGTGTATGTGCACATGTGTGTGTGAGAGAGAGAGAGTTAAAAAGACACAGAGAAACTGGAAGAGACAGAACATTTGTGTATTTGCAAACTATTTATACTAATAATTTGCATACTGACATTTGCCTATTTTAAGTGCAGCGCATTCTTTAATTCCGTTTAGGACAAGAGCAAACCCTTTATTCCATATGACACAAAAGCCCCTGGTGATGTAAGGCAGCAAGTGGGGTGCAGTGGCAAGTTGGGGAGCAGTTAAAAGGATTTATTGTTACCATGGAGTCAAGATGTATGACGCTCTAATGACTTTGCTGTGTCCTCATTGTCCCCTGAGAGTTCCACATGACTTCAGAGTTGAGACTGTGCCCAAAGATTAAGGCTTTCCTGCCCCTCTCATAATTAAAGAATTCTACTCTTTAATCTTATTTTGTGTTGTAAAATGTTGATCAATTTCAAGATGGGTTTCAATGAGAAATGAAGGGCTAGGGAGAAATAGGTCAAAGTAAGTACAGAAACTCAGTCAATGTCAACTCCTTTGTTCATGTGATCATCTAAAAAAATGCATAAGACAAAAGGTTCAAACTCCTCTGAAATGACATGTCTTAAAAAAGACTTATTTCTCATGCTAAGTAAGTAAACAAAAAAGTTGGATATTGCAAGAGCAAAATGAGTGATTCAATTAAATGCATCTAGAGAATAGAGCCCTCTCAGGAATCAGCAGGAAATAAATGCAGGCTTTTGCTATCTGTGTACAGTTCTCAAACTTTCTGAAGAATGACACGCAAAGTGTTTCCCACTTACATTTTGCCATAGTTGATGGCTTGTCAATTCTAATGAAAATACTCTATGCCAGGAAGGTGACAGGAACTACATACATTATCTTTTTTGGGCCCTCTTTTCTGTCTATCACACTGTACTTTAAAGAAACTGGTTATTAAAGCATTATATAAGTATGCAAAATATATTGAAAGTGAAACAATGTTTCCATTATACACAGCATATATTGATAAGAGACTTGAATGTGATGACACATGACAAGTGGTAAAAGGTATTTTTAGTTGCTTTCTTTGAGGGGAATGATAAAGCAAAATTATCTATAATATATAGCATTAGAAGATTTTCCAGCTTTTCTAATGTTTTGCATATTTGTGGAATTTTAAAAAATAAGCATCTACATTGAATTGTTTTTAAAGTTAATTTATATATGATTTTGGATATATTTTATATTATTTTAAATAATTAATTATATGCTTTTGAAAAGTTTATGCTAGATCAGTATTTGTTCTATTTTTATGCTCTTTTTTACATCTACGTTTTAAAATTACTTTTACAAGTAATCACAAATCATTTTTTATTTATTTGAGCAATTGACTATAAATAAAGTATAGTCTTTTCAGGAAATGGCCAGAAATTATGTTTGCAAGCTGAATATTTGGAGCTCAAAAACAATGAAGTCAAGACTCCTAGCAATTCTGATTAAAATAAACCAAAGAAAATTTCAACTGACCCTGAGAAAAACTGACAACAAAAGAAGTTGGCTTTTTCGCATTTAAATCTTTCCCCAAAGAGCTAAATCACATGCATTTAATCTGTAATCACATCACACACACAAATAGCTCATATAACAGTCCAGCAGAGGTAGGAAGAGCACTGAGTCACCTTCTATGAAGGTGCAGTGGCTCACTCTGAAGTCTACTTTTGTGTTCCAATTTGTTTTATCACCCAATTACAATTGAACAGTGAAAATATCTTGACAATTACATTTTCAAAGGAAAAAAAAACCCTCATCTTCCTTCTTCTTAAATTAACACTGATGTTTGATCTCAATGTTGACCAATTCTGAACAACTAAAATTGTACAAGTAAAAATCTCAAGTCATAGATAGTATGCTGTTTTGTCCAGAAATGAAGGAGAAATACCGGAACATGAATTTTTCTCCTTCAGGTGAAAACAGTTGTTATCAATAATACGTGTAGTCACTTTAAATTTAGTGGTTAAGAAACAACAGAGTATTCTAAAACACTGTATATGGGAAGTGTTGATATTTGCCCTAGAATATAGTGATATATATTGGTTATAATTATGAGGAAATAAGACAATCTTTCTTGGGAAGATTGTGGAATAATTTGTTGCTTGATAGTCTAATATTTTGTAGTTTTACTAAAATACTTCAAACTGAAGCAAAAAGTTATACTTTATGAGGTAAAGATTTGCAACAGAAAGTTAAGATTTTCTTAACTTGTCATCTTCTAAGAGATGTGCTATCATACAAAAAAATCTACTACTTTCATTACATACCAATTAGATGGCAACTCTGTTGCTATAAGTTAAATTCATGACCTAAATTTAATTTACAGGATTAGATTTGTTAAGTATATATTTATTGTGTAACATTTTGTTTTTCTTTTCTGTAGAGAGAGGGTCTCACTATATTGCCAGACTGGTCTTCGACTCCTGGCCACAAGCAATCTTCCTACCTTGGTCTCCAATGTTAGAATTACAGGCATGAGTCATTGCCCCAGCCATGAAAAACTCTTAATTTAGGCTAGTTGAAAAATTAAAGCAGCTTGGACCCTTAAGTAACACACACACACAAACACACGCACACACACATTTTTTGACTTTCCACGAGGTTTCTTCAGGTGCAAAAAATAAAAACAAAAACTATTCAAGGACTGTGGTAATATGATTAGGCTGCTTTCATTCTGTTTCAACCAAGAAATCATTTTTCTCTCTTTCAGGATCTAGATTTCTCATCACATCCACGGGAGCCTTGTATATTAAAGATGTACAGAATGAAGATGGATTGTATAACTACCGCTGTATCACGCGGCATAGATATACTGGGGAGACGAGGCAGAGCAACAGCGCTAGACTTTTTGTATCAGGTAAAAACTCATCATGACTGTGTTTTTTATTTCTACTCTTCCTTTGTTAGCATTCTGAGATGACTCAACCAAAATTGTAGAACACGGGATTAAAGTGAAGCCTTCGACTTTTTTTCCACAAAATGCATTAGCAATTTTGAACAATATCAATACAATTTAGTATAAATATGGATATTTCAAGTGTAGTCATTTCACATTTGTCAAACAAAATAAGTGATCCATTCATATTACGGCACATTAGCACTTCAGGGAGCCGTTTAAGAGTGAAATATCCATCTAGTATTTGAAAATCAAGTGCAAAAGACTTGACCTTTGCCTTTGTAGCTTAAGAACATGAAATTGCCCTATCTATGCAGTGAATATTCTATATGGTTATAATGAGATGGAAATAATCAAAAGTTATTTGTTGTCAATACTTGAGGAGTATCTTATTTGTAGTGATGCTTTATGGGAGGAAGTAATGGGAAGTTGCTGAACATTGGGGATAATTTAAAACACTGCTGCCTGAACATCCACTTATTGTCCTTGATAATGTACTATCAGGATTTTTCTCTTTACTATTCACATTCTCAAAATAGCCACAGTCAGCTTAGTCTTTCAAGGTACAACACAAATATGTCAGAATTAAATTAGTTTTCCTTTGAACTTATAAATGTTTTCTTCCTTACCTTTTTTTCCAAGTCAATTTTCCCTTTCTTCCTTGTTTTATAGTTATTATGTCTTGTTAAGAAAATGAATAACGTCTGTCATCTTAGTTTATGGTGACTTTAAGGACAGCACAATATTCTACTTGTTCAGAATATTGTATAAAAGATGAATTAAGTGATGATGATCTGTAAGTCCTTCTTTCTCTTTTAGGTGAACTTGTTTATCTCCACATGAAATCATAAAATATTGCTTTCTAAATTTAACTCTTAGGGTTGGAAAGGCAAATTTACCTTTCTTAATTCCAGGATGTCTGCTTGTGTGTTTGTTTTGGAATAATAGACTGATGTTTCAAAAATTGACAGCAATAGTCATGAGCATGTGGTTACCATGGATGCCACAGAAGTCCCTGAGATTGCCCAGTGACCACTTGAGAAGAAAGAAGTGAGAGGCATCAAAGAATAATCAAGTGAGACAATATCACCAGGAAACCAGTGGAAGAGTTAGCAGGGAATAAGACTGAACATTTGAGCCTTAAGGTGTAGGTGAAGACAAGGGTGGTGACAGTTACAAGGAGAGGGAAGGGTCCATAGAATCACATGTCATTGAAAGGTTAATGTGAGAGTGTACCATATGTGGTAAATAACTTGTGATTAGTTTTGTCAGGAAAATTTTAATAAAATGGTTAAAGGAAAAACTCATTAATGATAAAAGATGAGAACATAGACACTGAGTGAAGAATACTATTCTAATGTTCTAAGCTTTGAAGAAAAAGAGAAATGAATTCCATTTCAAGTTAGATTTAAAATTATTTTAAAAGATTCACATGAAGTTTGGATCAAGATGTAGACATGTTAGCAGCAGGGTTTATTATGACCCCAAGCCCCTCCTGAAGCCAGGATAGATAAAATAGGATGACAAAGGAAAAAGTACATGATGACATCTTCAACACAACTAGATGACTGACAACAAGAGAAATGACAGCAGAGGTGGAGGGTGGAGGAATCGACAGTCTATTGGGACTATGATTCAGTCAGAGAACTGAAAAATAATCAATGCTCATCTCTAAAAGAAGAGGAGCACTCTTTGAGTGGGAAGCCTAGGAAAGTATATTGTAGAATGTTCACAACACTTGGGTGGAACTGTGTGAGCTCTGAGTTGGAAATGAGTACGCAAAGGCCATGAGAGTAGTCATCAAGGACCATGCGGGTCAATGGTGGTCTAAGTCCTTGAAGATCTCAGAAGTATTCAGCAAATACTCCTTTTGGAAGAACAGAGACTCACTATGTGAGAAACTGCTGGATTTAGAAATCAATTTGAGCCAGAGTAGAATACCAAGAGTAACAGAGAGAGAAGGCTCAGGTAGCATAGGAGACCCTAGAGAATTCTATCCTATGAAATACTACTACATAAGAGGGGAACTTATATCACTATAAACCCACATGAAGAAAATGGAAGGATCACAAGTTAACAGCCTAACAAGCCACCTAAGGAAGCTGGGAAAGCAAGACCACAAAAACCCTAATTTCAGCAGAAGAATCCAGATCACCA